>PVJO010001295.1:0-178519 GCA_004026905.1 Hystrix cristata
ATGTACCAATACATGCTCTTGGTTTAAAAAAAAAAATTCAGTGGTTATGTTCAATGGTGACCTTAAGGTAAAATTTGATTCGATTCTTGTTCAGTTTGGTTTGCAGTCAAAATCATGAAGAAAATTGAGTTTGTGAACTGAGGTACCCTGGAACACCATCTGTGGGATAATCATCAAAGACAATGATTCGAGAACTTTTGATACAACTTCCTTCCCAAGTGAAAGTTGCAGAACCACATCTAAGAAGCTGATGATAACCAGGTAGGAGGATGCATATCTATAATATCTTTGTGTGAGACTGTTCCGTCTCTCTTTTTCACATTATCCCTTGAAGGCATTTTTTGTACTTCTGGCCCTGCCCGAAATTAATTATTTATTGAATGCAGAAGGGTGGAGTGTCAGAGACCACTCTAATTGTGATTGGACTGGCTGTGTCATTCCTTGGAGATCAGAGTTTACAAACTGTAGACCCACAGAAAGGAATGCCTTTGCCAGTCACCATTTTTAAAAATGTTAATAATTGCTATCGTATTGCATAAATGTTGTAACTTCTATTTTCTTTTAAAAAGTAGAAGCTCTAGTAACTCCAACTATCACAGCAGCAGTAGACAGGAACTGAGAGCTGACTGCCACCTGTTCTTCAGAAGTACCATTCAATGATTCCTGCCCCTATACATGTTTGACTTTGCAAAACGTGTCCTGGATTTTGGAATTTAAATGACTGACATATGGCAAAAATGTCACGTAAAGGTTGTACACACCTAAAGAAATCAAGAAGTCAAAAGGCAATCAATGCAACAGTAATAATGTTATCATTCATATTTTTTGGAGCATCATTAACAAATCTTGGTTTCAGGATTTGGGATTTTCATTAAACAGTAATGCCTAGTACTGTCTGAGATTTAGCAAACAATGAGGACAAAGACAAAGGGAAGTTTGCATAGAATGTCAGAATTAGGAGAAACCTTAGAAGCAAATTAACCCCAATCTTCATTGTAGGGTAAGTAATCGAGACCCAGAAATGTAAAGATTTTGTCCAGGGTTACAATGGCTTCTTGGTGGCAACATTGAGACTGGGGATGTTGGCATCAATGATCTTTGTCTTACTCTGTGGCTCTTCTCTTCTTGCTTGTACTAAGTTTTCCTCTGATACCTGTAAATTGGCCAGATTGAGAAAAGTGTCACACTCCTAGAGCTGCAAATTGCGTATTTGTCACAACTGGTATCAATGAAGGAACAGAGGTGCTCAGACTCTTAGCATGGTGTCACTTTACTGTATCAAAAGGTTGGAGAGTCAGGGTTGAAAGGTACTGAAAGGTCACTTCCAATTTTCTATGTAGTACAGGAATTCTTTTCATAGTAGCTCTGAAACTATCTTTCTCCCATTTAACTAATTCGATGGACATGGCCCTCACTACCCCATAAGATAATCTGTCCTCTATGATACTAGGTTGCTAAAGACTCTAGCCTATTTTCCTAGATGAAGGTGAATGAAATCATGGTAGACATAACCCATAGGTGCCTGTTATACCTTCCCAATGAATCTAAAAGATGCTTGTGCACTACAGAGTGTTGAGGAAGGCCTCACACTGCCTCAAGGGCCTCCCTTTCTTTTTATGTATTTTCTAAAAATGTAGAACACTTCCTGAATTTGCACCACCTCGTTGCCTAGGAATTATGCTAATCACTGCATCTTTTCCATTTGGATAGTGCTGCCAGAGCGAGTGCCTGCCTACGCATTCTCAGTTCCTCAGAGCAGCTCTAGTGTGGAGCCAGGCATCTGGGCCTCTCACTGTCCTGACCACATGTTACTGGCTAGTTTCTTGATTATGAAAATTTGACACTGTACCAATCATGCCCCGAGAAACAATAGCTTTAACTGCAGGTTTGCCAAGGGCGAGCAGTGATCCAGAGATCAGACCTTCTGTTTCTTGGAAGCAGCAACAATAAAATACTTTCCTCTTGGGAAGATAGCTTTCTCAGTTCAAAATATCAAATAGTGACAAATGAGTTTCTGAATTACTTTTTATACCATAAACTCTGAGCAATTTCTTTTCCAAAAGCCTTGCTGATTTCATCTTCAGCTTGCCTCTCCTCCATGTTTCTCAGAAGGTAATGATTTTAATCAGGGTTGTTCCTTTTTTCATCTTTCCAAGCAAGAGCATGCTTACTTCTTTCCTAGTTTATATGAAGTACATCCTTCAGGTATCTTTGGAAATGTCCTGTTCCTCAAAGAATGTAGCTGGCTTTACCCTTTGCTTTAACCTCAGGCCCAAAGTTATGTAGAAGTGAGTCTGAATCTCAAAGTAATCTAAAGTAAAGGTAAGTTGATTTAAACCCTAACAGCCTCAGGTGCCTACTTAAAAGTGTATCTATTATTAATAGTAAAGTTGGTGGCAAAATGTTAAATGAGTGCCTGCCATATACTAACTGTTTAGGAAATACTTGTCACTATTATTAATTAGGACATTGTAGCTCTGAAGTGCCACATACTACTCACGGACATGCTTGTCCTCTGCACACAGCCATATAGATTCTAGAGTTGTTCCCTGAACAACACACCCATTTTTCTAGCTGATACAGCTGATGCTTTCCCTGCTTTAGCTTTTCCTCCACAGCATCTGAGACCTCGTCCAAAGCACTGTCTGCTCTTTGCTAAGGCTTTCTTCTCCTCCAATATGGTGTGTTCCAACTCCTAGACCCTCCATGGTGGTAAGATCAACAATTCTATATTTATTCTCTGTTTTGGGTCCAGAGGATCCGAGATTTGGTTTCTAGACTAAATAATTGACTCTCGGCTAGTTTCCACAGAAGGCCGGCAAACCCGCCCCTTCTCCACGTCATCCACACTCAGAGAATCAGAATCAAGCTGGAAGCAGCCCCAGGACACCATGCGGCTTTGTTTCCTTCAGCTGTTCATTTGAGCCATCAGTAAGCGCTCAGTGTCAACTCGATTGGCTTTGGGATCCACCCAAGGGATTGGTGGCGTACACTTGGGGGTATGTCAGGGCAGGTCACAGAGGCCTGACTTGGGTTCACTGTCTGGTCCCTTGCTCCTTCGCACTGCTCCCTGCTCTGCTTTCTGGCCATTGTGGACTAAGCAGCTTTGTTCCGCTGCATCTTCCCACCATGATACCTCTGCCTTGGCGCTAACTGACTGGACAGAGTCCTTTAAAACCATGACCCAAATTAAGACTCTCCTCCTTTAAGTCCTGGGTGTTAGGTATTGTGTCTCAGCAATGAGAAAACTGAGCAATATAATGAGTCATTCTCAAATTTTGGTTTGGATAAAAATCAGTGAGGAGCTTGTGAAAAATAAATCCCATTCTAGCTACTCTAGGCAGTTTATGTAGATACTCTGCCCTCAAGCAGGTGGAGCGTAAATCCCGATTCTTTAAACGTGGCTGTGCATCATGACTTCCACCCAAAGAGCAGAGTGCGGAAGGGACTGAGGGAAAAGGGACTTGGTAGTAGAGACACCTGAAAAGCACCAGACAGGTGACTGAGGTTAGCATTGCTGGCTCTGAGCCATCTTGCACCCTTGATACGAAGCGATGAGAAGGGTGCTGTATTTCACCTCCGGGCTCCGCCCCCAAAATACAGCCTCACATCACGCAAATCCAAATTGAGGGACATTTTACAAGATGTTTGATCAATGTTCCTCAAAATGGTCAAAGTCATTAAAAATAAGGGAAGTCTAAGAAACTTGCAGTCATGAGGAACAGTGTGGCAACGAAAGGGACCCTACAACAAAAAAGGGACAGCAGGTACAACCTGATGAAATCTGAATAAAGAATAGATTTTAGTTATTAATCATGCATCGGTATTGGTTCGTTTGTTGTGACACATGTACAAAGCTGATGCAAGATAGTAATAATATGTAAAACTGGAGGCAGTGGATATAGGAATACTCCATTCTATCTTCTCAATTTTTCTGTAAACTGAAATCTACTCTAAAATAAAAAGGTTATTTTTAAACCAGGGAGTGTGATCTGGGAGATGTGTCACGAGAGTCAGTTTTGTGCATTATTAACACACTCTGCTCTTGGTTCTGAGGTAGACAACTCACAGGCCTTCTTCTCAGAGCTCTGTGAAGGGTCTCATCCTCGGCTACACTATGGGCATCTGTGTCCCATCTGCTTGCTCTGTTTCACTTGGTCTAGGAGTGTAGCCTGGACACTGGGATGACGAATGGCCTTTTTGGTGATTTCAGTGGCAGCCAAGTTTAAAGCCTACTTGCTGTTCCCATCCCTTCCGATATGGTAGTCAAATGCAATACACAGCTATTCAAACTGAAATTTAATGCAGATCGAATGAAAAAAAAAACATTCAATTACTACATACACTTCACTGGTCAGTAGCCACGTGTGTCTTACGGCTACTGCACTGGACGGTGTTGGTACTGAATATTTCCATCATGGCAGACAACCCCCTCCCCAGCATTTACTCAGCTTTGGAGTGAGCCCCAAAGAGGATTAAAAGTATCTGTGTTCTCAAGGGATTTTTCAGTAAATCACTAGTAAATAATGTCACCAAGATGGTATATGATGTTTGTTGAACAACTCTTACAGAAATGATTCTTGAGTGTGTGCTTATAGTGGGACTTTATTTTAT
Source organism: Hystrix cristata (assembly GCA_004026905.1). NCBI lineage: Eukaryota > Metazoa > Chordata > Mammalia > Rodentia > Hystricidae > Hystrix > Hystrix cristata. The sequence continues at coordinate 4,615 of PVJO010001295.1, forward strand.
AGTTTCCTGAACTGCAACCAAGTGACCAGACGCTGCTGTTTTCTAATTGCTCCATAACTCCTTGGATACACTCTGTCGGCCCCTGGAGCTCTCTAGCCACTTGAGTGGAAACTTCTTTGCGTACACACATACTGCTCCAGTGCTGTTTTCTCTCACTGAAGAGACTTGGATTGGATACGCAAGTATAAATCTCGAACTCAGACAATGAAACCATTAGTCACTTCTAAGAAATTTATTTTCAGTTACAAGTTCTTCCTGGTTAGTGTCACAGATTATTAAAAAAATAATAATAAACCTTATAAGAGAAACTAAACCATGGATTCTCTTTCAGTGTGTTTTTCATCTTTATATCATCATGGTCTGATTATTGTCATGGCTATGGATATACACTATTATGAAAGAAAAAATGATATGTGCATTATTAGACTATCAAAATTCTTGTCTTTGGGTATTTAAAAAAACAGACATTCATAGATTTACCAAGAACTGTGCAGGCACGGCCTGAGACAGAAGTGGAGAGGGGATGCTACCTTTACTCAACCACAAAACATACTGACTTTGTGTTTCACATGATTTCTGTGAAGAAAACTTATGTATTAATCCCAAATCCCCGACTTCATGTTGTACCGTACAGTCTTCACATTTGAACATCAGGTGTTTGCATTTTGGGGTAAGTAGAAATTAGACACAGTTAACAAAACTCTGAGCAATACAGGAAAATTCTGTTATGTTAGTCTGAAGCTGTTTAAATTTTCTTAATGACTACTAGTGCAATTCCTCAAAGATAGATGTTCATTTACATAATTATACAGCACAAATGAAACAGATCAGACATCATAACATGAGCGGACAGCTGAAACCAGTTGTAAAATCAACCCACTCATTTGGGGATTTTTTCTAACGTCTCTGCAGTTCAGAAATACTCATGGCATCCATCAAAAATATTTCTATTATGAATCGACTTCAAATTTGGCATAGATGAGGGTAGTAGAGAAATGTAAAACTGTAGAAACTGTCCATTGATGCTTGAGAATGAGGGTTGAGGTCTTTCAGAAATCACCCCACCTCTATTCCTGTCAAATGGATTTGTGGGCAGGGAAAAACTGCGAGGCTTCTCTTGTGCATTCTCTTTTCTCTCAAACTAGTTCTGGATGCTGAGTAATCTCTGGGGTTAAAGGATGACCCTTACTCATACTGCTGAACTGCTAGGTGACAAACTAGTAGATGCATCTAACATACCAACAGATTAAAGCAATTACAGTAATGCTGGTTTCCAAGTTTCCCTTCCTGAAATATGAGCTGGGCAACCTTGCCTCTATACTTCAAATCCTAGACTTGATTTATAATCACAGTGTAGCTACCATAAAATCACCACTCCCTTTGCATATTTACGGGAAACTAAAGTAACATTTTTCTTCATTATAAGCTACCTTTGTAGGGAAGTGGATAAAAGTCCCTGCAGGTCAGAGGCAGCCCCTTTCTGCTCCTGGCTCCTCGGGAAATGGCCTGGAGGGCTGGCGCGACAGCAGGCTGGCATCCTCCAAGGGATGTGCAGAGTGCTGCATCTGCCCTGTGACACCAGCCCAGTATCTTTGGCATTCCTGCAGTTGTTCTGAAGGCTTGGGGTGTTTATCTCCCACAAGCAGCTGAGCCGCCTCCGGTTTCATGAGCAGAGCAGTGGAATGCAGTGGATGAGACCCAGGCCTTTGGCCACCCAGATTAGAGAATTTTGTGCTGAGGTCCCTATATGGTTGTGTTAGACTAAATGCTGGGCTCCAGTCTGTCTTTGCTCCTTGTTTGGGAAGCAAGTGGGAGGGGAGCAGGCCAAGGGGCTATATAACACTGCTGCATTCGTCTTCCCCGACACCACCCACCAGGAGTAGAGAAGCCCAGCCAAGCACCATCAGGGTAAGTGGCTCCTGCCCAGGGACAGGACTCAGGATCCCAGCGGCTCCTTTATTACCTTGTATAATCAGATGTTCAGAGGGGTGTGGATGGGTTCCTGCACTCTGATATTTTTGAATGAAGATCGCACTACTAAAATGATTGTAGTAGAATAAGCAGTTTGATGTGGTGGTGGAGGTGGAGAGGAAGGTGGAAAGAAATTTTATTCATGCATGTGACCTGTAAAGTCTGTTTATGCTAAATCAATAGGCAAGATTTTGCAGCACAGAATAGAGACAAAATCTAGCTCTTTACAGTAAGTTACACATTTATCTATGTTTTGGCACTGGAAACTCTCAGATTTGTTTGTGGTTCAGATACGGTGTGTGGATTTTTCTACTAGACTCTTTTGTGGTGCAGCTGATGTGATTGCAAGTGGAATTTAAAAGTGACTGGAGGGCAATTGTCTGCTCTTTGATTTTGGCTGGATTTATATATTGCTTCTGGTTTCCCTTGGTGCTAATTAGTAGAGTTTTACATTGGAAATGAGTATCTCTTGTGTGTACTTGCAAACTTTCTCACTAGAATCTGCTCCTTGGTCATTTGCATCAGAACACAGCAGGCAGCCAAGTAGCAGAGCTGCACCTGAGGGATCCTTGTGTCAGCTGAGGGGAGGTCTAGTTTGCATTTCTCTGAGCCTCAAATTCCTCTCAGCCTGCTGGGGTGAGTGGACCAGAGAGCCAGCCCTGCCACCCCGCCCTGAACTTGCCAGTAAATCATGGCTTAGCAGCTCCAGCCAGGACTGGAGTTTTCACGCTAAGATTTTCCTTCCGTTTTGTGATTCATGACTAAATATGGTTTGCAATTCAAAACTAACAAGCTGGGAACTGCAGCTTTCTTACCCCCTCCCTTCCCATGAACTACTCATTTTTGGCACCAGATGCGTTCTACTGGGATGGAGCAAACCCCCTGACCCGGGTGCAGTTCCAAAAGCAGACACTGGAGCAAGCGTGTTTTACCTAATTAGGAAATGCTTTGCTCCAAACCAGACTGCCCATTCAGGTTAGATAAGAGTTGAAACCACTGGGCCTGCGCCCTCTCTGAGGACACAGGAACTTCTCTAAGGACAGTGCTCCTTCAGAGATCATAAAATTCTTCCTGGCTCTCTTTTGCCAAATATAAATATATGCACTGAATTTTTAGAGTTTTTTTTCCTCCCCCGGCAGGCTTCCTCATGCTGTAGGTCAGTCTACTTTTTCTGAATTGTTCAAACACTTGCCGCAAACCCTCCCTGCCCAACAAAAAGTTAATTCAGGATATTCCTCCCCATCTTCAGAAAGCATCCTAATTCCCAATATTTTATCTTGTTTTGGCCCTTTCTTTTTGTTTGGAGAGCAAGTTTAGACCATCCACAATCTGACTCCTGATCCTTGGGTGCCAGCTGCCTCTAACAAATACCCCAAATACCTTCTAATTTTTTTCTTTTTTCACCTTCTAGGAAGGAGAACAAATATAATTTAGTTATCTGGAAAGGATAAGCCCTATTTTCAGTTTTGGCAAATAAAATCTCTATGTTGAGGATTTTCATTCTAAATCCTGGGGCAATGTGGAAAGCAAGCTAAGCTTAAAAACAAAATATCTTGGTAATGATAGTAATCAGATGATGATAATGAAACTAACATGTATCGAGAATTTACAGTGCTTATGCCACTATGAATTATTTTAATTCCTTTAAAAAAATCTAGATTCTAGTAAGAACTTTATGAAGTATGTATGGATATTACTGCTACTTCATAGTTTATAAAAAACTGTGATTTAGAGATTTTAAATAACTTGGTAAGTGGTGGAGCCTGGACACAAAACCTAGCAGTCTGACTCCAAAGCCCCAGCTCACAGTCACCAAGATCTGTAACCCCCACTGTCCTTAACTCACCAGTCGGGGGAATCCCTGGAGAAGTCAATCACTTCAACTCTCTGAGCCTGGGTTTGCTGGCTTATCAGCGGGGGTAATAGCACATGCCCTGGTCTTAAAACACATCCTCTCAACTGAGGTTTACATTCTTTGCCAAGGGCTGTGCTGCATGAAGTTCTGTCCTGGAAGTTCTGAGCATGTGAGATGACGCATCCTTGATTTTGTGGGGATGGTCTGGTAGAACTCCAAGTGTAAGAGCTATTTCCTTTTTCTACTTCTCAGAATTTTTTAAAGAATTGCTTTTTATGCCTAGGTCGGGATGTCCAAAGAGTTCACCAATTTAAAAGAAGGATTTGAGCTGGGACTATTACTCAATGATAGAACACTTAACTAGCATGAGCGTGACCCTGGGTTCAATCCCCAGCACTACAAAAATAAAAATAAAAAACTAAATAGATAAAAATGAATAAATAAATGAAGAATCTTGCTCTACCTGAAATCCTGAGAGTTCAGTGCCATCAGTGCCAAACTGAGGATTCTGGGCATTCTTCTCTTTACACAATATTTCTAATTCTTTTTTTGAAAAATGGAAGGAATTCTGTATTGGAAGTTGAGAGGTAGTCGTGGGAGACTGACCTCTGGCAGGAGTTTGGGCTCAGTACCCTGCCTCAGTACCCTACCCCAGTACCCTCTGAGCTGGGTACTGAGACCAAACTTCCCCTAAGGTTTCCCCTTGGTAAAGACGACGGATCAGGTGAAAATGTCTTCTCAGAGGCCTTTGATGTCCCAAATTTGTACGGAGATAGTTCTTTTTCAGTCTTTTGAATTTTGTCAGATAGTCCAAGCTTACAAATCACTTTCTTTAAATACTCTTTTATAAACAAAGAAATACACGCTCAGTTGATAAAATATGACAGAATTCAGGGGAGATAACCGAAACACCTACAAACCCACTACTTCAAAATAATCTCAGTTAATATCTGGTAAATATGAGTAATCTTTTTGCATAAAATACATTTTAATGGAATCATACAAAGTTACTCTCTAACATACTATTCTTAAGAATATGCTGTTAGCTTACATGTTTTACTCATTCTTTTAAAGGTAGCAAATATCCTACTATGTGATGTGTAATTCAACAGATTTACTCTCACTTGTTAAATTTTTAGTTTAAAAGTGACTTTTATGAATGAAGAATAATCATGGCCCCTAATACTTCAAGCACCTTAGGAAATTTGTATTCGTTTTCATGTTTGTTTGAGGGTAACAGTACCCAGGATCCAAAAGAGACCTTTTTTTTAAACACTTGAATTAAATACTTAAACATTTTAATGTTTGAAATTTTCCATGTGCTACCCATCCCTCAAAAATCTATCTTTTTGAAAAAAAATTTTTTTTAAAATATACCCAGAAAAAAAGTGAGTTTCTGCTGGTACAGACAGAACACTCTAGATCCTTCTTTAACTTACAATAAGGAACTTGTCCCTGTGAAGAGTTAGTCCCAAAGTCTGGAACTCACATCTGGGCCGTTACTCTTTGCTCTGCATTCACCCATTCGGCCCATCTCTGCAGGGCTGCGGAGAATTTGGGATGTGCAGGGATCAAGCTGAGGGCCAGTGGTGCACACATGGGAAGCAGAATGTCAGCTTAACAAGGGCTGACAGCCTGATGGAAATACTTCAAGATAAAGGCTGTGTTAGAAAAGCATCCGGGGAAAGCCTCTTGTAGGGGCCGAAGCCCCGTCTGGCTCAGGAGGGACCAGGTGAGTGCTTGGCAACAGCAGAGCAGTTTCTTCCCTATTCTCCACAGAACCCTGTGAAGCAGCTCCAGCTATGTGCGAGGAAGAGGACAGCACTGCCCTGGTGTGCGACAACGGTTCTGGGCTCTGCAAGGCCGGCTTCGCGGGGGACGATGCTCCCAGGGCTGTGTTCCCCTCCATTGTGGGGCGTCCCAGACATCAGGTGAGCGGACCTCTGAGCAGAACAGCGAGAGGCCGGGGCTAGAAGTTATGTTCTCCACATCTACGTGCGTCCACAGATTTTTGGTTGCTCTCTACCAGAAAGTTATGTAGCCTTGTTAAAAACGTATCCGTGCTGCAGTGGGGGTATGATACAGTGAAGAATAGTTGCCTAGTGTGTGCCAAGCTCCGGGTCCTATCTCTCGCAATGGGGAAAAAAAAAATCACTGACGATCTATGTCCAGGAATAAATGCCAATTTCATATACAAATTATTTGGCAGTTGTCCATAAGATATAAAGTCTGCCCCTTTTTCGTGTATCTTTTTAATCAAAATATTGTCATCGTCATCATAATCATCACCAGAAATACTTTTAAGCTGTCCTGAAATATACCTTAGCTAGTCTTTGGAAAGAAACTAAAATAAAAGCTCAGATTATTAAACCTCATGGAGTTTGCAGTTAGACCCAAACAACATTGATACCAAATGTAAATTTATATTATGTTAGCTGTGAAACAAAATACAACTGGACAACCACAAGTCATTTTACACTTTATGTATAAAGAAAATATTAGTGGCAACCACATCGTAAAAACTGTTTTTGTTTTCATCTCCATTGGGTCCATTTGATTGATAGCTCCCAGCTTAGCATCTATTCACAAAAATAAATAATAGAAGCCTTTTTTTTTGTTTTTTTTTTGGTGCCAGGATTGAGCTCAGGGCCTTGCACTTGCTAGGCAAGCACTCTACCACTGACCTGAATCCCCAAACCTGAGAAGCCTTTTTAAATAAATTAAATCTGTCTTTTTTGTTAAACTCTGTGCAGTGGAGATATTTTGCACAAGCCAAATAATTTATGGATCTATCGTAGTCATATTTCTTTTACAATTCTGAAGCAGTCTCGCCAGTTCAAGTTAAATTCTAGTAATGAGAATTTAAAAAAATTTTACCTTAAGGATTGAAAAACTGTAAATAACTAGGCAAATATCCTAATAGTTGATTCGTATGGATTTATCCATTAGAAATCAAACATCAGGTGGTTATTTGTAGATGTGATACTTTTGTTTGTGATGATTAGAAAACAGTATTTGCACATTTAGGGGTAGAAGACATCTTTAAAATTACAGTTTAAAGATTTACAAGAAACAATATGTCATTGAACTAATATCTAACATTTCATACATTATTCCAACAAATAAGTACTGGGGGTCGAATATGAGCCAGGCCTTTACTCTAGCAGTAAATAAGACAGACAAGATCTAGGCCCCAGCGAGGGACACAGAAGACGGGGCCACACCCTGTAAAGCTGCCTCTTCCACAGCGTCTCTGTTACATGGAGGCTGATTTGGGTCTGTTTCCTGCCAACTAAATGCCACTGTTTAAGATCATAGTGACAATAAAGCTCATACTTTTGATGGTACCATAAAAGGAACTTTCTATCTCATGATTTAACTCTTTATGATTTGATAGAAATCAATTCACAAAGTTGAGAAGAGGATGACTTGTCATATGGTGTACCTTTCAGGGGGTGATGGTGGGAATGGGACAAAAAGACAGCTATGTGGGAGACGAAGCACAGAGCAAAAGGGGAATCCTGACCTTGAAGTACCCGATAGAGCACGGCATCATCACCAACTGGGACGACATGGAAAAGGTAAGGCAATATTTGCTCAGGCTGTGATCTCAGGAGATGCAATGTCTATGGCCCCCGATTCAAAACAGCATGTGACTAATGGGGAAAGAAATCGGCTCACATAGCCCAGTGGCAATTTAATTTGCTAATGTTTATTCTGGATTATCGCTCATCCAAAAAATTCTCAATTTTTTTTTTTTAATCTCTGACCTGCCAGAATTTATAAACAAATTAGAGGTAGAGAGTCCTATGAATTAGTGGAGCAGTCCTTTGTTAAGTGGTAAGAATTCATGGTCCGATGCTCACGAATTCCTAGGGCCACACTGCTTCAGGATCTGTCCAGCGAACAACCTCCCCCCCAACATCAGGAGCCGCACTGCAGTCTGGCTACAGAGGAGTTGGTGCAATCCAGCTTAACCAGCGCACTCTTGGAAACTTTTTGTACACAGTACTCTGAAGATTGAGGCTGGGCCATGTTGGGAATCGAACTCAGGGCCTTGTGCTTGTTAGGCAAGAGCTCTACCACTTGAACTAAATCCTCAACCCCTTACTCTGAAGAATTTAAACAGAAGTTTTTTAGTTTTCATGGTTGAAAAGAGGAAGGTAACATTCATTATTTGGCACATTCCTGAATGCCCCTTGACAAATTGAAGTATAATCATGAGTTACAAAATTTTAAAATAAATACTCCAAAAGCTATCTTTCTGTGTTGCATGAAGGCCTTATCTCTCAAGCCCTTACAAGGGAGCTGAGAAGGAGAGGAGTTAAATCCTACGGTTCTGGGGTTTGTTCTTAGGCATTTTAGAAATACCAGTGATCAGAGAAAAAGCAGAAGGAAAGATGAAAGAGTAACATAAAATTTTTAAATGTAGCAAAATGGGCTAAACCACATCTGGCCTTTTATTTAGCAACCTGCTACACACACACACACACACACACACCACTTTAAAAAAAATGTGACATTGCTAGAATTTATCAGTAGCAATTTTCCGAGCTTTTTTTCTCTTCACAAAAACTGCCCACCATCAGGGGCAGTCGGGCTAAGGCTGTGGGATTGGCAAGGCTGAGATCCTCACTGAAGAGAGGATGTTAATAAGACGGGAAAATTGTTCTTTATGAGTTTCTCAGTGGAACAGACAGCATCTCTGAAAGCATATTCCTGGAGAGAGATTATCAAAATGAAAAATATTATCACTATTAACTTTTAAATCCAAAGTATATTCCAGTGAGCGAGAGGGAAAGGAGCTGTGTACAGTGAGGGAATGGGAGAGGGAGGGAAGGATTCTTGGTTTCTTAAATGATGTTTCAGGGCAACAATAGTACAGAGTAGGACTGGCTGGGTTTCTTGAGCATTCCACTGCTTTTAATTTAAATTTTATAAAAGTGTGTTTATCTAATTGGACATCTAGTTGGTGGAATGAGGGTGGAGGTGTCTAGGAGCAGCTGCCCGCCTGTCCTTACTCAGTGTGGATCTTGGTTGTGTCCAGCGTTGTATCCAGCCCTTTCTCCACTCTACTCCATCCAAGGAGCAGAACCCTCAGGCGTCTCCTTTCTAGAAACACAAAAATTCAAAGCCAAATAAACTGGAAGAAGATAGAGCCTTTAGATCTTGCTTTTGTTAATTTTTCAACTTTTACCAGCAGTTCTTATTTTGTTTTGTTTTAAAGCTGGGTGGATTTAATATTCCTGGTGCTGGTTGTGAAGTTGTATGCTTTTAAACATTTATTTAGCCTCTTTTACAATGTCATCGGGTCCTCTTTTGCCATCCAAAGATTAAAGAGGGTTCTCAATCACAAACAAATGTACTTTCATCCAAAGTACATTCACACAAACATGTTGTTTACAAAACAGCAGGAGATTTTTTGGAAACACTTGGAAGCCAAATGTCTGCCCCTGAATGGAATGTTAGCCCTGAAGGGCAAAGAGGCAGATACATGGAAGCAAGAGACAGATTTGTTTTCTTTTCCACACACACCACAAAAGGGCAACTTCTCTAAAAGCACTAAAGTGGCGATTAGATTTTCAGCTCAGCCTCATTTGTTCATTCATGTGCACCTGTATTGACCTGTTTATTTACTAAACTCAATGATTTCCCCATGAATTATTAATGCACATGGAAAGAGGGGGTAAAGAAGAAGATATAATTAGATGATAGTAACATTTCTTCTGGACCAGGCAGTGGTCTAATCAGTAATGGTAAGGGTCTTGTTTAATTCACACAGAGACATGAAAATTATAGATTAATTGTTTTCATCCCCATATTACCAATGGTGATGGTGCAGAAGGGTTAAAAACTTGCTAAGTTTACATAACAAGGAAATGGCCAAGGTGAAGTTTGAATCCCAACTTGACAGTGGAGTCTGTGCCCCTGACCATTACATCTTCCTGTCTCACAGATCCAGGTCTAGGTTGCTGCTCTGTCATCTTGGAGATGTGAATCCTTGTGGAAGGAGCGCGCAGCCTTTGCACTTCAGTCTCTGCATCTGTACAAATGGGCATGAGACGGAGACTTTCTTTCTTTTTTTTTTTTTTTGTGCCGGGGATCGAACTCAGGACCTTGTGCTTACGAGGCACACACTCTAACCACTGAGCTAAATCCCCAGCCCAAGACTTGTAAAAATGGATTTGGTCCAGGTTTCATTCAGCTCATTCCGGGCCCTTTTCAGGGTCTGCAATGCCCTGCAGTCTGTTTCTCCTCTGTCTCCCACTCCTTAGATCTGGCACCACTCCTTCTACAATGAGCTCCGTGTGGCTCCTGAAGAGCATCCAACCCTGCTTACTGAAGCACCCCTGAACCCCAAGGCCAATCGGGAGAAAATGACCCAGGTAAGTGTTCACCCTAGCACTCAGTTCTTTTGAATTTGGAGAAAATCTAGTTTGCTTGGAGAAAATCTGGTTTGCTCAGAGAAAAGACACCAACCACCTGTTCACCAAAATGCCGGTCAATTTCCCAAATCCCAGGGACCCCCAAGACAGGGACATCTTGGTGTTTCTCACTTCCTTACTGTGGAGACAGGCCACAGAACTGGGGCTAATCCCAGCCAGTTGGGGCGACAGGTTTAAAATTCCCTTTCTTTATGCCAGCAAAATCAAAACTTGGGTGTTGTCTTCTTTTTTCTTTTGGCTTTGGCTGTCTATCTTGGACAAGCCTAAGAGCTCCTCAAGTGCAAATCCCTCCTCCATTTACAGTGGAGAGACCTGGAGTGGGGCCCGCATCAGTTGTCTGTTAGCGTGAAGGCTCCTCTTACATCACATTTATGTCATGGGCAGGATCAGAGCAAGAACCTAGACTCCTTTCCTCTGGCCAAAACTCGTGTGCACATTGCCACCTCTTCTCCCCATCCCGTCAGGCACCAGTGCGGTGGCCTCTGCATTCCCACCTTCATTTTTCCTCTTTGAGTGACCAGGGCTGTCTTGGCCTCCCTCACCTTGGTCTCCTCCGCTCACAGTCAGTCTGGCCCATTAATGAGGTGTGCTCTCTCGATCTTCCATAAGGCAGGCAGCGTCACTGATGTGGCTCTTTCATTGCTTTGCAGATTATGTTTGAGACCTTCAATGTCCCAGCCATGTATGTAGCTATTCAGGCGGTGCTGTCCCTCTACGCTTCTGGACGCACAACTGGTAAGTGGCCAGGAGGAAAGAGGAGCCTTGGTCAAATGAATATATCACAGGTAATGGGATTTGATGGTTATAAGCATGTGGCTTGTGACAAGTGGTGTTCCAGCCCTAAATGGTCTTCTCACCTTTCCAAGATAGGCCTTGGACCTCACACTACCAGCACGACTTTTTGGGGGCTTCCCTCTTCCTTTTTTATCTTCCCTAAGCCCTTGTTCACCACGCTTCTACTATTGAACACCATTTCTTGCTTTCAAACAGAAGTTTACAAATTCCCCTTCTAGCAAGACTTCCCTCTACCAGACCAGCTAATGACCATACCATCCGCGGTGCTAACTCGCATCACACCCAACTGTCCCTCAGGCATTGTGCTGGACTCCGGCGATGGGGTCACCCACAATGTGCCCATCTATGAGGGCTACGCCCTGCCCCACGCCATCATGCGTCTGGACCTGGCTGGCCGAGACCTCACCGACTACCTCATGAAGATCCTGACTGAGCGAGGCTATTCCTTTGTGACCACCGGTGAGGCTTGCGGAGATAAAGAGGGTGAAGGGCAGAGTGCTGCAGGACCACCATGTATCTGGGGAGATGGTGGGGTGCAGACTTGCCAGACCCAAGGCCTGACTTTACATGTGGAGCAAACAACAACTTTCATGATCTGGGAAACTGCAAAATGGTGTCAGGTGAGGTGACGCAAGCCTGTCATTCTGGGAGGCTGAGGCAGGAGAATTACAAGTTCAAGTTCAGCCTGAACAAATTAAGGCAACTTAGTGATAGAGAGACCATATTTCAGAAAGAGGAAGTTGAGGATGTAGCTCAATGTGAATGCACTTGTTTCAATCCCTGATACCAAAAGGGGGAAGGTTTGCTGGAATGATTATATTGCTTCTTTGAGGAGAGTAATTTCAGTCTTCTAGTTTAATGAGCTAGTAGGTTGTATTACTTGAACATTTTTAATCCCCTTCACTAGTAAATAGAAAAGAACGTAGAGGCTGAAAATAGAATAGGGTAGTAATTGGAAATCTTTGGAGCCATCTCAATAGGATTTAAGTCCCAACTTTGAGTAGCTGTGTGATGCTAGGCAAGTTAACCTACCTAATTTTATCTGAAAATTGAGGTAATCATAGATTATATCTCTTACGGGTATGAAACAAGATAATGCATGTGTAATATCCAGCACAGACTAAACATTTAATAATTGTTAGCCCTTAATACAGCCCCAGCAGGCAATGCTGTCTGAATTCAATCAAAGCTAGCGCCATCCACTCTCTGTCCACCAGAGGGCACTATCAGGAACATTAGGCCATCCTCAGTGCCTGCGGCGCCCGCTGCTGGCGCAACCCAGTTTGGTTTTGTCCAGATGTTCTTGGAGTCTGGACGTGGGTGAGGCTCATTCTAAGCTCCAAGTTTCTGCCCTAACTGACAAGGTTAAAGTTCCCTTTTGTGACATGGGATTGAATTAATTCCATTCCCTCTTGCCCTCACCCCAACATGGCTGCAGAGGTTCCAAGGGGCTCAGATGTAACCCATAGCTTGCAGCTTCACAGCTCAGGAGTCTAGAAGGCATCTGCCTGCCCTCTTCTTCCGCATTTCCTTCCACGTGCACTTCTGGAGCCCTCCAGACCGAGGCTGTCCTGAGCCAGGGTCCGTCTCTCTCTAGAAAGTGGTGACCACACCAAGGGTTCAGGCCACACCCCACCCCGGCCAGGTAGCGAGGATTTCTGAGGCTTTTTGATTCCGTAATAGGCTCAAGGGGGCAGGTGGCTCTTTAGTATGGGAGCCATGGTGTCTATATCTGCTTCACAGCCGAACGTGAGATTGTGCGGGACATCAAGGAGAAGCTATGCTATGTAGCTCTCGACTTTGAAAATGAGATGGCCACCGCTGCGTCCTCCTCTTCCCTCGAGAAGAGCTATGAGCTGCCTGATGGGCAAGTGATCACCATTGGGAACGAGCGCTTCCGCTGCCCGGAGACCCTCTTCCAGCCCTCCTTCATTGGTAGGCCACAGCACCCCTTTCCTGCAAAGGTGGTGGGGGTGGGGGTCACCCTCTCCTCCCATGTCCACTCAGCCCTTCTGCAAGTGGAAAGTGTGTCAAGGGCCCCATGACCGAAAGCATTTTGAACCCAGGGAAAAGGGAAGGGCGTTACATTTTCAAGATGGGAAGACTTGAAAGTTTTCTTCCTCCAAAAACACTGTGTTGTGGGCATACCAAAAGCATTCTGAGTGTGTGGTGACAGAACTAAAGATCGTGCTTAAACCACAGTGGAGTCACTGAGATGGTGCTGAGTGCAGAGATTTGGGACTGGCGTGGGAACAGGAAAATGAAGAGTGCCTAGTGTGGGCCTGCCCCACAATGGCACTGACCCTGGGAGACGGGGTCGTGTAGCTGTTTGCAGAGGCAGGCTTTGGGAAGGATGAGCCCGGGTTTGAGACTTGGTTGTTCTTCCACGATCTTATACTGCTTAATCTCCTTAAGGCTCAACTTCCTCATGTATAGAATGAAGGTTGTAATAGTACCTGCAGAGCAGGATGGCCGTGAGAATTACGTGAGACGTATGTAGAGCCCTCAGCCTGGCAAAACGAACATTCAGTAATTGGATATTGTTGGTAATTAATCAGCACTGCAAAAGATGAAGGGCCATCTAGAGGTCTTCTCCGAAAGATCCATGTTAGAAATTAACAAAAAGTTCAGATGAAAAAAAAAAAAAGATCAAGATTGAAAACAAGTGAGTCTTTGTTCAAGCAAGAGAAAACACTTTTCTGATGACTCAGTGCCATCCGGCTTTGGGGAGGGGAGTGCGGTGGGGTGCGAGGGGGTCGAGGGCAGTAAGGCAGCAGTCTGCGGAGAAGGGGGAGCAACGGCTCTGGCACCAGCTCAGAGCGGGACCTTCTGCGGGGAGCCTAAAGAATCTGCGCCTTTGAACCAGACATAGTAGCGTCTGTCAAAACAGCACTAGCATGCTGCAGCACAGTGCTCCCATCGTCAAGGCTGGTCTTCCATTTCCGACCTGGGTTTTACCTGCCACTCAAGGGCCGTGGCCTGTGTCTCCCCTCCAGGCATGGAATCTGCCGGCATCCACGAAACCACCTACAACAGCATCATGAAGTGTGACATTGACATCAGGAAGGACCTCTACGCTAACAATGTCCTCTCGGGGGGGACGACCATGTACCCAGGCATCGCTGACCGGATGCAGAAGGAGATCACGGCCCTCGCACCCAGCACCATGAAGATCAAGGTAATACTCAGTGACACACGCCGAGGCTCTTCTGCTGGTGGCGCCAGCCCCCTGCTTACATGTGAAGGACACTCCTGAGGCCATATCTGACTCACAGGCATTCACGGATTCCAGGGCTAGAGAGCATGAACAAAATCCACACATCCCATGCTTCACATAACTCCATCCAGTTCGGAAGACACACTGCCTTATTTTATACAAAGTTTGAGCTATTCTTAGGACTCTTGCCGGTCAGCTACTTTCAGCAGCTGTAGTCAAGGGCAACACCATCTGCTTGTGCCCATATAACTTTAGAACATACATTTTGTTGTTTTTCTTCATCACAAAAATAGCATATCTCACCTGTAGAACGTTTTTTAAAAGCACAGATGAGCCAAACTTTTCTGAAGCAGTTTCAGCCCCGTAGATTTAGTAGCTTGGATTCTTTCATCGCTAAACGTGATCATCTCTCAGGAGCAGGGATTAGAGTTCTTTCTTCATCTCTCTGTCTGGCACACTTTTCGATAGAGGTGCTTAAAAGCACAGAATGACTCCAGCATGACCAGGTTGGGTGCCCGAGTCCCCCGAGGCCCTGTGTGCTGTGTGTTTGGAGTTCCCAGCAAGGGAACTCTGAGATAAACGGGGACCATTCCTTTGGAAGGAAGCACCCCTGTGGCGGGTGACTTCTCAAAGAGCCTTATCACTTTCTGAAATCAGAAGGCCACTGGAGGTCCTCTGACCCACGTCACAGGAAGCAGGAGAAAAGTAAAATCCAGTGCAGTTCACACAGGAGAGGCAGTCAGACAAGTGCCCTTGCTTCTCTATTATGCAAAATATGTGCAGGTCCCGGGAGGAGTGAGCTAAACTACGGCACACGTGCTGTCTCTCTACTGTGGGCTCTGGGAAGTCCCGCCTTAAAAGACTCCTGGAAGGGCTTGCACATCGGGGGAGGGCAGGGCTGCAGCCAGCTGCAAGGCACCTGGTGAAGTATGAGATAGGGAGAGGCTGCAGCTAAAGTGGGCAGTTGCTAGTTCTCCAAACTTGACTTCTTGAGCAGAAATGAATGTGAAACTTCAGGCCCCAGGAATGGTGACAGAGGTTAGAAAACCATTAAAAACCTGGCATCGTCAGATGGCACATGAAGGGACAATGAAACCGGGAAAGAAGTCTAGGGAAAACCCTGCGCATCTCCACAACGTTTCTGGAAATCTAAAATTACCTGCCTCCCCCAGAATACTTACTTCTAACACAAAACAAACCAAAAAACAAACCAGAAAACACCTTGGAGAGTCCAGGCTGAACAGTGGGAATGAAACCCAAGCATTTGTGACCAGTGACCTACATTTCTCTCAGCCTGTTTCCTCATACGAAACGTAAAGCAATTGACTGCTTATTCTTCAAGATTATGAGAATTAAGTGAGATAATGCACACAAAATGCTTACCAGAGTGCCTGGTACGTAGCAAGAGTTCAGCAAATGCCAACCATTTGTATTTAAAATAAATGTTCACCCAGAGCTTGGGGGTAAACAGAAAGTTAACCCTTTAACCACACTTTCAGAAACAGCTCTTCTGTTAGGCAAATGTCCGTTTCTGCCCAAGAATCCAGGTTTGGCGAGGAATTTGGAATTTCTCACCCGCAGCTATTTTTTGAGTTTGGCAGGTGGGCTGGACTTCTGGCCTAACGCATGGCTCTCTGAGCCTGGGTCATTTACTTAAGAAGCATGCACGGGTCCTTACACCTCAGTCCTGTGTGCTGGGTAAACTCCTCTCAGGGTAATGTCCCTGCCCACCAGGGACCTGAGTCCCTCAGCGGCAGACTGCACGGAAACTGGGTGGAATTTCAGAGTGGAAGCTGACTCTAATCAGGCAAAAGGAGACCCGTATGCTAAATTCTGGCACAGTTAAAGCTTCTTTGAAGATGTTGATGCTTGTTTCTACAGAAAGCATGTGTCATGCTAAGCTCGGGGCACCACTCACAGCCAGAGGGACTTATCAAGGCTTTTATGTGGAGCCACCACAGGACTGGGGGCTCACTTCACTCAGAGGTGTGGCAGGGGAGTTATGGATGGTTTTGAATAGATCACATGAAAGCAGCCCAGAAAACAAAAGTGACCACCGAGGCATCTCTGAACCCAGAGCCTCTTCCCTCCCACTTGCCCTTTATTAGCTGAGAATGCCCTAAAGGAAGGCCAGGCCTGCCCAGCACAGGCCACAGCACAGCACCCAGGCACTGTCCCCGACACTAATGCCTTTTCTTTCTCCACCTGACCTGCAGATCATCGCCCCTCCAGAGCGCAAGTACTCTGTCTGGATCGGCGGCTCTATCCTGGCCTCTCTGTCCACCTTCCAGCAGATGTGGATCAGCAAGCAGGAGTACGATGAGGCGGGACCCTCCATTGTCCACCGCAAATGTTTCTGAGGACCCCCCCCAGCTCTGTGTGTCTCTAGCACACAACTGTGAATGTTTTGTGGAATAATGCCTTCAATTTCTTTCCAATCATTCCTAACCAAAGCTCTGATTCAGTACCTATTTTTTTTTAATAAATCTGAAATATTCTACCCCTAACTTCTAGCATTGGCCTCTGATAAGCACCCTGCTGATCACTTCTGTTAGGTTGACCCTGCCTGTGTCAGGTTGCCTCCCTCTAGTGGGAAGTGAGGACATGACACAATTAGGGTGTCTGTTTCCCAGGCAAGGAGTGGAGTCACATTAGCGCAGGAAGCGCCCCTGAAATGTTGCAAATAGGAAGAATTTGGCAGTACACGGGGGATTTACAAATATAGATGGGGCTGGAGGTGTGGTTCAGTGGTAGAGCACTTGCTTAGAATGTGTGAGGCCCTGGGTTAGATCCCAAGCCCTGAAAAAGAAAAGAAGGAAGAGAGGGAAAGAAGAAGAAAAAAGAGAAAGGATTAAAGAGTTTCATTGAGAAAACTTCCACTGATTTTGCAACTTACTGAGTTTTTACTTCACACACTCATAATCCCAGTACTGGTAGCATGACTGGTGAAAACAAAAATAAGAATTTCATACATATATAAAGTTTTATTAACAATTATGTATTTATTAAAATCGTACCTTTTAAACTCATATATGCATGCGTGATTTTAATATATTTACTCTGTATTAAAAGTATGTATTTAAATAAGCTATTACTTTTAAATTTATTGATTTTTTTAAACATAGGTGTTTTTTGCTTTTTTTTTTTTTTAATACTGAGAAACACTGCTCCAAAATCTCACTGCATGCCCGGCCCATAGGTATCCTTTCTATGATCTAATCCTGAGCTATATCTCCAGCCCTAAAGAATTATTTCTGAAAAATAAAAAAGAAAATGTATTACCCTGGAAAGAACTTCCTAAGTACACAAGTTTAATCCTGAGAGGAACCCACGGAGTCAGCTAACGAATATGCCTCATTTCTTCAGGTAAGGAAACTAAATTGCCTGCTCACGGCCTCCCAGGTGAAGGACAGAGCAAATGCCTCTTAGTAGTTTTCATGCTTTCCTTACTTATCAGCTTTTATATCAGAAGATAACATACTAAGCTTACATTTTGAACAATTTTTACATGCTTTTTCTCCTGGAAAAAGTGTAAAAAAGTAGTTTTAAACATCTTTGAATTCAACAACACGAATTTACCCTGATCCCATTGGTGGATTTGGGACCCACCTGGACAGTGATAAATGCAAGGAAACAATTTTAATTTTTCACTGTCCACTTCTGTTTGCCTGACGCAGATGTGTGGGTAATCACCCTTGATGGCGAAAAAAGATCTAATTATCTCCACTTGGTTTTAGAATGGCTTGTGGTCTAGATGATGCCAAGGCATTCACGTCAAATAAACAAATCAAATAAAGTCCATCTGCGAAACTTATTTCACCTTCTCTCTCTCACGCTCCTTCTGTTTTTTCTTTCTCAGTCTCTGACTCTTCACATCCCGGCCAGTCTCTGAATTCTGACAAGCCACGATGACAGATTTTAGGACTATAATAAGCTTCTTTTATACACTAATGTTCCCTCCCCTTGATTTCTTCATCTTTTCCATTTTTGGGTTTTGAAACATATACAGAAATATGGATTTTATTAAACTTCTTCCAAAAAAACAAAATATAAAACATTACCACAATAAAACATTAATAATATAAACTATATTGCTGTAATTAAAAAAAATTTTTTTCCCAAGAGGTTTATTTTCCCAGGAGTTGGAATCTAATACCTAGTATGGCTTGATGAACTAGGAATTCTTTTTGAAAGTTACCTCTTTAATGAGAAATTTCTTAAATCTATTTGAAGACATTTAATGCCTGATCAGAGATAATATAATGGCAGTTATTTACATACTCACCTGAATGGTACTTTCAAATACAGTTTTCTAAGGAGGTGTATAGCAGCAGCTCCCTATGGCAATCCAAGCTGATTTTAAAAAAGTAGTTTTTTTGCACTTACCTTACTGTGGTCTGTACATTCCCGTCCTCCCCTCCCCAATTCATGTCAAAATCCTAACCCTTAAAGTAATGTATTTTTGGAGTGGAGCCTTTGGAAGGTAATTACGTCATGAGGGTGGAGCCGTTTCGAAGTAGAGGTGTAAGAGGGATGGTCCGTCTCTCCCTGCCGCGTGTGGACAGAGCAAGAAGGCGATCTGCAGACTAGGAAGAGGCTTCCCACCCCAAACCTCACCCTGCTGGCACCGGCCCTCAGACGTCCAGCCTCCAGAACTGTTGGATACCACATTTTATTGTTCCAACTACTCAGTTTATGGTATTTTATTACAATAGTCTGAACTAAGACATGCTTTTTGATAACTTTTTAAAATGTCTTTTTATATATATATATTAGTTTGGGGATTAAGAGCCATTAAATAATGTCTTTTTTTGGCTACCTCCAAAGAAAATAAACACATCCTTCAACAAAAGGTGAAGATATTAGAAAAGTTCACAAGTTTCTTAAAGAAACACAGCGAAGTTCTTTACACAATGGGTGTCTTCACAATAAATAACAAGACAAATTCTTCCAAGAAGAACTAAGAGCTAAACGTTTAACTTTCTTGGGGCTGGGGATTTAGCTCAGTGGTTAGAGTGCTTGCCTAGCAAGCGCAAAGCCCCGAGTTTGATCCCTGGCACCAAAAAAAAAAAAAAAAAGTTTAACTTTTTTCCTTATGCATTGCCAAATACATGGCATTTCTCAAGCATCCTCTACACAAAAGGCATCCTCTTGCCAGATCAGTTTGTAAAGACATGCTGCAAGAGAAACATCTGTTTTCCACATCTGGGACCACTTTGCTGGTTTCACAACAGAAACCTCAACTAAAGTCAAACTCTTGTAATAACACTGTTCCCAGCACCATTACTGTGGCTGTAGTGTGGAATGAAGCGGGGGAGAGGACTGAACTAATTCTAGGTTGTGGTCTCAAATCAAAGGACTATTTTCCAAAAGCAAAACCCTACTAAAAAGAAACCAGGAACAATTTCAGTAGCTGAAAATAATCCACAAATATTCTGCTTTACTCTTCTACAACTGGCAGGGTATCCGAAGAAGAAAATGATCTCTGCCCCATATAGGAACAAAGAAAGCCATTTCCCATCATTCTGAGAGGAAAGAAAACAAATGCTCTTGGTGAATATTTATTAGGTACTGTATTTATCTGCTAGGGCTGCCATAACAAAAATACCACGGACCGATTGGTTTAAACTGGAGAAATACATTTTCTCATAGTTCCAGAAGCTAGATATCCAAGACCAACTTGCGGGCAGGGATGGTTTCTTCTGAGGCCTCTCTCCTTAGCTCATAGACAGCCACTTTATTTCTGTGCTGTCATGTGGACTTTCCTCTGTGTGTGCGGGTTCTAATCTCTTCTCACAAGGAAACCAATCATACGGAATTGGGGTCCCTCCAGTGGCCTCACATGTATGTAATTACCTCATCAAAGATGCCATCTGAAGATACAGTCACATTCTAAGGCATGATGGGTTAAGAACCCCAATATTACATTCTAGGTGACAGGCTCTGTGCACAATAAACAGACTAGCATTAGAATCCAAAGAAATTGAAGCTTAATGAGTTCAGTTTTCTATAGAAACACACACCTGAAAGTAAACGACCAGCTGTTTTGCTTGGGAAGTAAGAAAGTGGCACACGGGACGCTGGAGTTGATTTACATTCACAAGAGGGGGTGGCACTGCTGCGGGGAAGGGGCTCTTCTGAAGGAAGTTTGTTCGGAGAACACAGGTGGCCGGCCACATGGACACATGCGCTTCTGCTTCTTGACCAACTTCAACGCAGGTCCATGTTCCTCTTGGCTCCTCTCTGAGGCACAGAGGCTTGGAGACTCAGTACGCCAGACAAGGTCAGGTCACTGGTTTGCAGCCCCGAGCCCGGCTCTGCGGTGCATTCTTCTGGGAGGTCTGGTTAATTGGGTTTGCACTTGGCAATAAGAATAAGAAAATCACATCCTCTTCCAAAAGAACTTTTCAAGCTTCACCTCAGTCCTAAAACTCCCCGTTCTTGCAAGGAAATATAAGTATCAAGAATGCCTCCTTTGTTTAGGGGATACAAAAACTTTTTAATACAAAATGAATTCTCTTGTAATTTGTTAGTCAAAGGAGCCCCATAGGCTTTGCATACTTGTACGTTCTCTGTCCATTCTTTTTGGAAATCTGAGAAAGTAGGTGTTCTTGGCTTTCAGCCGAGTCGGTTCTAGCTCTAGGCATCACTCAATATTCATAGTTTTTCATCAGATATCATTTTATATCTTCTATATCTTCTACTGTATCATTGAATTCTATACAGACAATATCTCTCACTCCTCAACTATCCCTTGTCCCAGCAGTTATTTTTACTAGCATAAATTACATAATCTTTTTCTTTGGTCAAGTATATAGGAATGTCAGTGTCTTTATGCTACAGATTCAGGACAAGACCCTCAAGGAAAAGTGCAGGAGCCTTGCAGAATTAATTTGCCTTTAGCTAGTGATGGCCACAGACTGAAGGCCCCAGGCATAGGACAAGCTAAACTCTTCTAAAATTTGACACCTGAACTTTCCAAGGCTGTAAGTTCATACAGCAAGAATAAGTCACTGATCTGCCCATAGTAGTTTCTTCAAGGAAAGGGCCTTCAGTTCAGGATTTCCCGGGGTGCCTGGGAGTGATTTCTGCCAAGAGTTAGGCTCTACCTGGAGAACCGGTCTTCAGTGTCCTGAAAAATATTTCCATGTTGTCAGAGCATCGGCAGTGTTACTTTTATTCTTCCCTTCTCCTTTGCAGCTACATTTTCTCCAGAATGTTTCCATCCTCAGGTTTTTCCTCCCAACTCAATTTGCTAATAGAGTACATAAATCTTCCATTCCTTCTGTTTAATCTATAGTTTTTGGTCCACATAAGTACTTATACTGTCTAGTCACAAATGCCATGCCAAGTCTTAGTAACTTCGTAACATGGCATTTATGTCACTGTATTCAGTTTCAAACTTATTTTATTCCTATCCTCTCTGTGATAGTATATATAGCATATATATAACATATATTTATATTATATATATATATATAATTACAAGTGTTATTTCTGAATTTTTTTGGCTAAGCATCATTAGTTAATTTCTATACCTCTTTTTTTCTGTCACCCCTATAGCCATTCATGGTAACAAGCTCTATACTTTTATCCAAGATACTTCTTATTCCTCTCTCAAACTTGTCTGCTTTCAGATTTCTAAATCAAGTTAGTGAACCCTGTGCTCTCCTGTTGCCCTCTGACCCCCCTGAGGTGAAGCCTGTGGGTCTGGGATCTTATATGGTGTGGTGGAC
The DNA here is from genome assembly GCA_004026905.1 of Hystrix cristata. Lineage (NCBI taxonomy): Eukaryota > Metazoa > Chordata > Mammalia > Rodentia > Hystricidae > Hystrix > Hystrix cristata. The sequence goes on from PVJO010001295.1 coordinate 26,635, forward strand.
TTATTATTGTGCTCAACTTGAGCAGAAACACCCAGCTGGACTGAGCTGGTGTGGTTCTGGGTGTAGAGCATCCACCTGAGGGTTGTTGCCGACCGACGCAACATAAAGGAGAACGGGAGCAGAAGATAGATAGTTGCCGACTGTTTCCCAGGAGAAGCTCTGCTGTGGCTGGTTCTCCTGAAGGAGACTCAGCTGTTCTTGCCGAAGAAGGAGCTCGGGGCCTTGCTGTCGTCGAGGATGGCTGCTGTTGCTTCGGGGGAGCTGTGGTCATCATCTCTGCTGCGAGCATTTTATCCTGGTTCCAGTAAAGATTTCTTCAGCCATCACCTGCAGACGTGGATATATATGAGACACTGCTGTGGGCTCCCAGCCCTTGATTTTATCTTTTGGGTCTCCAGTATGTACACAGACATTCGGCACTCTTCCTGCATTTGGCTTGTAGGTGAATACTGTAACTTATAAATGTCCTGCCTTAAATCTGCTCTTACAAAGCACTGGCTCTAGAAAAGTCACTAATACACATGGATTCCCTGCAGATGTGACTTTCCAAGCCTGAGACTGGTGGCACTCAGGGCACAGGATGAGTGCTGCTGACTGCAGCCCTGTTCTTACTCATGCGTGGAAATTCTGTCTTCCTCTACCACAGGGAAAGAATGACTACCGGCACTCAAAATTTGTTTGGAATTGCATTTTACGTGAATTCTCAAAAATGTAGCAAAAATCTAATGATCTGAAAACTAGGCATATTCTTGTCTGCAGTACAATTTATTATCTGGTGATAGTATCTGGGTACACTAATAGGTCTTGATTTAACACCAGGTGGCCTCTCTTGAGACAAAGCAACCAAAAAAGGGAACTTCAAAATGTGCAAAAGCAATAAATATCAAACTTTCTGATCTCAAATGTATAAATATAAAATATCAGTCATTTCTGGAAACATCTTAAGGATATCCGGCAACCACACGTCTGCAGACAGATGTCTGGGGCTGACAGAGCTTGCATTCAGAGTGCGTCACCTTAGATCCAGCACAGTCACCTTAATGTCCTTTACCAGCACATGTTTGCATATCTAGGGAAGAAAAAAATCAGTTTTACATCATAATGTTTAACACGTGACTCTCTTTAGGGAGAGAGTATGGCTTTCCTAACTTAAATTTTTTCCCAGTTTAAACAGCATTCCCAATCAGAACAAATACAGTTATGTTTATTTATTTTCAAAAACAAAAAAAATTATTTGCAGAAGTTGTCAAGTAATTTCCATTTTAAATAAATTCTGACTTCAAAATAAGTTTTCAGCCCACAGAACCTTTAAGCAAATAATTAGAAAGAAAAGATGTAGTTAAATAGCATTTCTTTTAGGCTGTACAAAGCTAATCAAAAAGTATGGTTACAACCCAAGTATAGTGGTTCCTGCCTGCCATCCCAGCATTCTGGGAGGCTGAGGCAGGAGGATCACAAGTTCAAGCCCAGCCTGAATAACTTAGCGACTTGGCAAGACCCTGTCTCAAAATGAAAAGAAACATATCAAAGCCCTGGGTGTGTAGCTCAGTGTGAAGGCCCCGGGTAAAAATCATTAAAAATGAGAAGGGGGAAATTATTACAGTTTCCACTGAACTGTTATGAAAAAAATTAATTTAGCCAAATCAAGAAGAAAGAATTGATGGGACTTTTAATATCATGATTTTTAACATCATGTTCTCTAATAATCATTTGCCTATTTGGACTGTCAAGAAAATATTGTTTAAGCATCATAAAAATGCATAAGTGGGTAGGTAACTTTATGCACAATCAGCTCCACTACAGAAATCCTGCCATTTCCTTGTCAATAAAACAATAGAGGAAATCAGAGATGACATACGATGGTTGATATTCTGAGATAACAGTCTAAACTAAGCAGGTCAGTCTTTCCTCCCACATTAGACTACTGCCGTCTTTCTCTTTTGAAAAAGAGCTGGGTGTGGAGAGTGGAAATACATATCTGTGAAAATAATCCCCCGTCTACTCACACTGAACAGCCGGGGGTCCTTGGCGTGAGGGTGGAAGCCCTTCTTTTTACAAGCAGAAACCTCGAGCATGCCAGCATTGGTGAGCCGGAAGACGCCAGTGCTACATTTTAGGGAGAAAGAAAAGCATAAAAGTACAGATTCCTTGGAATTTCCAACTGCTTTGTCTGATTAACACACGCAGAGCATACATGGTCCCCAAATGGGACCAAGGAAGAAAACAAAACCTAGGAATCCCACGGCGAGTTCCGTAAACGAATCTCTCCCTCACTGGTCCAGAAGGGAGACCGTCAGGAGGAGGCATCTGCAGGGCCAGCATGTGGACAGGAAGCTTCGCTGCCCTGGGAGACCACAGAAGAATGCTGCACACCCTGCCCCACTGATGAAAATATATGTTTAATTTTTCTAATAATGGTAATGCTGTTTACAGCAATAGAAAGTGTTTACTGAGTGCTTGTGGGGTGCCAGGCACTGTGCTAATCACGTTACATAAGCTGCCATCTAATTTAATCCTCACACCAGCCCGGCAGGGGGCGGGGGAGGGAAGAAGACACCGAGGCTTACAGAGGTCAGCGATTCTACGACTTGAGGGTGCAGGCAGGATCCCAAAACAAGTTCGTCTGACTCCTGTGATCATAATTATTGTACAATAAGTCCGTCTCCCAAAATGAGGGCAGTTCTGGAGGTAATCAAGCTCAGGCTGGGAAATCTCTTATAATAAAACCTAATATGGTAGAAATAAGATCTCAAATCAAGCTGGGTATGGGGGCACTTTGGGAGGCAGAGACAGGAGGACCACAAGTTTGAGTCCTACCTGGACAACTTAGTGAGACTGTCTCTAAATTTAAAATGGGGAGCTTAAAATGGGTTGGGGCTCTAGCTCAGTACAAAGGCCTTGGGTTCAGGTCCCAGTACCAAAAAAAGAAAAACCAAATAAAACAAAACCTCAAACACCAAACGGTGATAATAACATCCCTCTTAAATGTTATTCACATTAAGGCCACACTAGAAATATTACCACTGACAGGCCCTCAAAAGCAAGTCTTCAGAGATACAGGTGTATGGGCACTGGCACTGCCGCCTCTTCTCTGAGGCCATCGTGTGCCCCCCTAGCCAAGGGCCACCACCTGCTGTGGGCACAAACGTGGGCCCAGTGGCCCCAGAAGAGCCTTCCGTGGCTCCCCTTCAGGGTCACGCTTACTCTTTGTGTTTTGGGGAACAAACAATGGCAACAGCCTCTGGCAACATGAGCTGGTAGGAACAGTGCGTGTGGAGATCGACGCTGGACAGGAACGCAGTTTGGGTGGGATGTGTCTGTAATAAGAGGAGAGGACGATCGTTAGGGCGGCTGAGGCTTCACCAAGGCCACAGTCTGTTCAAGGAGAAAATTATATTTATTTGCATTTTTCTTTTTTACTCTCATTAATTAAATAAGGATTTTAAACAGTATTTTTGCTGGCATAATTCTTCCAATTATGCCTTCCTATTATTTTCTTGTTTGGAGTAGATACTCCAAATACCCAGAGTATCATATGTTTTCTTATTGGAAAAACACACCGGAAGCTGGACGTGGTGGTACACATTTGTAATCCTAGCACTCTGGGAAGCTGAGGCAGGAGGATCAGAAGTTCAAGCCACCCTGGGCGCCTCACTGACTTAGCGAGAACTTGTCTCAAAAATATAAAATTATGAAAATAATAATAAAAAGAGGCTGGGGATATAGTTTGGTTTGAAGGCCCTGAGTTCAATCCTCAGCACTGGAAAAAAGGAAAGAAAATCTGGAAATGATTTGCCAAAGGTTTTACATGGATTCTCATTTAATCATCACAACTCATCCATGCGTATTTATTATCTCAATTTTACATGAGACTCAGAAAAGTGAAGCGACCAGGTGCATAGCTGCTAAGGAGCAGAGGTTTCTCTGACTGGAGATCCTGGCCCAGAAGTGGCTATATTCAGAACTGTAGACACTAAAGCTTTCACTGCATATGCCGCATGTGACTGCATATCTTCCTGTGGGCCGCCATTCCTCACGGAAAGGAGGATGGGGGTCTCCAGGTTACTGAAGATGTTTGGACTCATCGTGTACTCTAGCTGAATGAGAACGAAGAGGAGGATATAAACCAAAAGAAATCTTCCAAGTTTTTGGCTATATCCAAATTTATGTTTATAAGAGATAAAGCAGAGCTTCATATTTGAATATGAAAAATACATGCATATATAATGATTAAAGCGACCATTTTAACCATGAAACAAAGGTCCTTGGTACACACTTTCTGGGTCCTGGCTCCATGACTCACTCATGGCACAGCGAGGACGACCTAACCACTTCTTGCCCTTTCTGTTACTTGTAAAATAGATGTTGTTTTCTTCACGGGAATGATAGGAGGATTAAGTGGGACAATCCATCTAAAATTCTCATAACAGTGTCTAGCATTCAGAGAGGAATCAAAGTCACTGGCTGTCATGCTGCATCGTCTTCATGTCCTCACTGCTAACTAAAAGGCGCACACTCACAGTAACAGCTTGATGCCTTTACACACACCAGGGCATGTCATAGAGGTGAAAGATTTTTCAGACTCTTTCTACCTATCTGATAGAACAAGGGTACAATCACCCGGCTGCATGCGCGCAGGTGTTCTACAAGGGAAATAGAACTCTTGGCTATAAAGAATTAGATTAACAAAGGACGAAAACTACCCTGACATCCTCTGTGTGTGGCACTGGGGGTTCCACTTAGGGCCTCACGCAAGCTGATCACACACTCCGAGTTACATTCGCTGCCTTACTCTCACTTTTAAAACCCAGATATTTAGTAAAGTTATGAATGGAGATTCTGGCAGCTTGTTATCTACCAAAGAATACTTGGCATAAATTAAAGTTTTCTACGCCTTGGTGAGGAAGTAAAATTTGTTCACAGGAACTACTGTGATGTGGCGGTAGCAAGAAGCTTGTCCAATAGACAGATCTCTCTAGGCGTCAATTTATTTCCAGACCAAATGCACACCCATGTACCATATCTGAGGCCTTCATGTCCACCAATAAGAGTCCCTTCTCTTCCTATGAAGACTCTGCTGAGCGAATGGTGGTCCCATTCCCTAACTCTGTGGAATAAAAATGATGACGATGATGATGATGATAAGAGCAGCAGATGCTATTTACTGTAACTGAATAACCTACCAGGCACTGAACTAATCACTTTCTATGAATTACATCAATGAATTCTCACAAGATGAGATCAATGCTGCTCTTATCCCCATTTTATAGATGAGTAAACTGAGGTGAACAGGAAGGTAAGTAATGCACTGAAGTTCGTACAGCTAGTCAAGCTAAGAAGTCTAAATTCAAATTCAGGTCTGTCTGATTCTAATTCAGTCTTTCTTTCCTACAACTAATTTATTTCTGGAAAAAAGTTAATTCTGGAATTTGTTGCTATTATGCTCTATAAAAACCACAAAGGTCATTAAAACCATTGATGTTTAGAAATATAACACATTTGTATTCTCATTTAACCATAACAACTAGATACAATTGGATAAATTTAAAAACAAAGTTGTATAATTCTGGAACTGTGCCAAATTCATAATTTAAGCAATTTAGGTTCATTACTACATATATACCTGAAAGTTCGCAGGAAAGATGTTAGCTTTTAATTGGAAAATGTTTTGTATGATAAACTAGCATTGGCTTGTTAATCTAAGTGTGTAATCTAAAGAACCATAATTTCCAGTTTGTTACAATTTCTTTTCCTTTAAAATATACTCTTGTTACAGAAATTACATTACGCTAAATAATGGCTTTTAAATGAGCAATTTCCAAGTAAACAGTAAAGTATATTATTTACTGTTAAGTAAAACAAATGGATACATGGCAAAATTTTGCAAACTTCATTATAAATAAGTTCCTGTCTGGGAGAGACTATTTCCTGGGCCATTTCAAAAGGCTTTCACACCTGCTGTAATGTTCATCGTTCACATAAATTCAGTAGGAAAAAAATAGAAAAATAAATCCAGTGAGGAGAGGGGGCTTTCACTTGCCTCATGCAATCAATGAGGAAACTTGGGCATAAAGAGGTTAGGAGTCCTGACTAAGGGCACATAGTAATTTACAGGCAGAGCAGGAATAAAGTCTCTTCTAGCCTCCCAAATTAGTACTAAATATTTGACGTGTGTGTGTGTGTGTGTGTGTGTGTGTGTGTCTGTGGCCCCTACCAGTATTTTTCTGTGAAATACAAAATGATTGCTTATTTTCAGGGGCTCTCAGAGGCGTCCAGGATGCGCTCTGAAAATCTTCTTGGCCAGCATCCCATGCCATTGGGTTGGACTGATGCTACCTGCTGTGATTCGAACGACGCCGTCTCCAGCAAAATCCATAAAGTTTAATTCCCAGTGCAATGGTATTAAGAAGTGTGGCCTTGGGGAGTGATTAAGCACCCTCATAAAATAGCTTGGGGTCGAAGGAAGGTACCCTTTTGCCTTCCACCTTCTCTAGTATGAGAACAGCATCAAAGCCCCATCTTGGAACAGAAAGTAGCTCCCCTAGACACCATTGTCCATGTCTTAATCTTGGTCTTCTCCAGCCCTGAATACTATAAGACAGAATTTTCCGTTTTTAAAAATAACCCATTTTTAAGTATTTGTTATAGCACATAAATGGACAGTGGGTGGTGCCGTGGGATGTGTGAACCCTATTTGATATATACAAAAACTGTTTAAAAGAAACCTTCAGGGGCTGGGGATTTAGCTCAGTGGCAAGCGCAAGGCCCTGAGTTCAATCCCTGGCACAAAAATAACAAAACACAAAACAAAACAACACACACACACACACACACACACACACACACAAAACAAATAGAGAATTTAGACCCTCAGCAAAAGAAAAGAGAGTATCATAACTATGTACCACACTAGTTAAATTAAAAAAAACCTGGCTAAGCCTCATTAGACTATGCAAAATCATCAGAAAAAGTCAACTTAACTTACAAAAGTTACACTCTCTTCATCAACTTTACATGGTACCAAAAAGCTTAGACGCCCCTCTTCAAATCCAAACTTGACAGATTCAGCCACAGGCTAATGGTGATGAAGATGCTTTACTATTATGACCTTTATTGTACTTGAAAAAATTAAAATCTATTGAAATTAAGCTAAATTTTTTCCAGAAGAAAATAAAACACCATACAAAGATAAACTGGTCTTAAAGGGCAGACGTACGTGGATCCATCCCAGCGTGAGGAGACCACACTGATCCTGGACACTGAATAGCTCTTCCACATTCTCCACATCACAAGAGTCCGGCCCTGCAGACTGCCTTGGCACGATCACGTGGGTGATAGTGAGTTCATTATGTGTCTAAAAAACAATTTCAAAAAGAGCAACAGGCACAAGGTAGAAAGTATTCTGAATAGGATACATGATGCTGTGCTGCAGGAGGGTACCCTACCACTTGCACTGCCCCCGACCCGCACAGTTCAAAAGCAAAAGTCCCAAATGTAAAAATAGATTTCTCTTGAAAAGTTCTGATAGTTGGTGTTTTAGAGCTTGAAACCCATTTTCACAGTAGACAGCCAACCATAGATAGCGATTAGCACCTGGGGACAGGGGTCCACAGAAGCATAGTTAATAAATAATGTCTTGATATATTGGACCTATAATAGAAAAAGTGAGAACGAAACTAGGGCGTGTTTATTTAAAGGAAGAGATTCTAGCTAAATCATACGTTGTATCACTGTGGGGGCATCTCGAAGAGTTGTGGAGGTTGATTTTTTTTTAAATTAATCAAGCTTTATTTCTCTTAAAGACTTATGACTTTCTTCTAATATTGGGAGGATTCACTAGACTCTCCCCTCATTTAGATGTTTTGACTTTTAAAAGTCAAAACATTATCTAAATGAGGGGAGAGTCTAGTGAATACAAAGAGAAAGAAGAGCAAATTTCGCCTCTCAGGTAAAAGATGAAGTCGGAAAGGCCAAGGATCCTGAGGCGGCGACGTGGTCCTCTGTAAGAGGCACTGTGCTGCAAGGAGCTGTCTTCCCGGCACAGGCTGGCCCTTCTATCCCTACACAGCACTATCCTCTCTAGCACTAGGACCTCCTGGCACCCTACACATACACACTATTCCTTCTACTGTGACTGCGAGCCCTTCTTCCACCCTCCCCAGGCAAAGGCGGGTTTCCCTGATGCCCTGCACCTCGCTGAGAGCGCTAGCCCCTCTTAGAACGGACGTTCTTCCCGGTTCTTCACGAGCACCTTGCAAGCTCCACGTGGCAGAGACTGGGGCTGTTTCGGGCCACTGGATGCCTAGCAAGATGCTGGCACATATAGATATTCAGTAAATGTTTGTCTGATGAATGAATAATGAACCAATGAATCCATCAACCAAGTTAAACATGACGTATATGGGGGACAAAGCATCAAAAGTGACTGGGGACGAGATGATGGGTCATTCTGTGGTCAGGCGCTTCCACTCTTGGAGGCGAAATGATGATGAAACACTGGAATTCGGCAGGAGAATGTATGTTGAATAAAATACATTGTTCGTGCTAAATGTTACAGACTGAAAATGTGTCTGGACCCAGAAACATAAACTGACACTCAAAAGAGGCTATGAAAAGACGCTTCAAAAGACATTCTTCATCTTCATTGCAAGAGGAAATTAAATTGATCTTCTCTCATTTATCTCCTTCTATTTCGATATTATCTTTTATCACACACACTTCTGGGCAACAGCTTTTATCAATATGACCAATGATTACAGATTCCACATGTATTTGAAAAAGGATGGCAAGATATCTGCCACAGGTAAGAAGTTAACTGTATGAAAGTGTGTGAAACCAACAATCGCCATGAAATTTGGTTTGGCAAACAAGGTGAATTTGTAAATCTGAAGACTTGTAATCTACCATTTTTCTAAGCAAAGATTTAATTTATGGTTTGATTCCTTTAATAGTGCCTCTGAAATTTTACAATCCGTTTTCTAGAGACATAGTCTCTGAATAATGAGAGTAGCTGCATGAAATTAATCTAAATAAAGTGAATTTCATATTTCTAACGCTTAGCAGGCTTTTGTTCTGCTGTGCTAATCATAAGAAAGCTAATTCTGTTGAAAGCATTTTGTGCAGAAGGGTGGGAAAAGGCGACCATACCAGTTTTCCACAGAGTATTCCGCAGGTTTCTATTCCTCTGACTGTGTTGGGTTCGGCCAGCAGCAGGAATTTGTGGCAAAGATCTCTTGGTAAAACCACACATCTCAATCCTTCAACCACTAAATCTAAGACACAGAAAAAGGAGAAAAAAGCTAAAAAGCAAATCCTGTATCTTGTCCTTCAGAATTGTTTTTGGAAAATAACTGTAGTTAAATATAAAGCTCAAAAATGAAATTATCAGGTGTGTCACTTTCTATATTTCATTTTAAAATTCTTAAAAATAAACATTGACTAAAAGGAAATACAATTATTTTTTGTATAATTACTTTATAAACAAAGAGGTAAATTGCAAGCATTTTTACGTCTGTGCCCTGAAACAATTATTTCCATGTATGTGTATATTTTCTTTTGACACATAGCAAACATACCATTAAATGCAGAGGCTGCATAGAATACATCTTGTCTCCTATAAGACACAGAATAAATATTCTTCATTATATTTACTATGTGTTGCTTATATCCAGTGAAAGTTAGTGATTGGTGAGCAAAAGCATACTTCGGAAAATAATTAGCAGGTTATAAAATGGGTGCCTATCATTATTAGTCTTTTAAAATAATTAGGCAAGCTGGCTGTGGTGGTACACACCTGTAATCCCAGCACGTGGGAGGCTGAAACAGGAGGATTGCTGCAAGTTCAAGGTCAGCCTGGGCTACATAGTGAGTTCAAGGCCAGCCTGAACTACAAAGTGAGATCCTGCCTCAAAAACCAAAATGAAACAACAACAACAACAACAACAACAACAATGAGGCATACAGATTCCCCCTGACAGTGTCTCCCAGAAAGAATTCTTTATTTGATTTTGGGTGCTTGCCAATACAGTTCTTACAGTGTTAGCACTAATTGTTGGCAGAAATATATGTTTCATTTGGAGGTTAGCTATAAATATGTAGGAGATCCTCTCCATTCATGACTAATGCTAAACGTATGTGCACAAACATTTTACTGTTGAGCAAAAGTCTGGACAATTTTTTCAGCATCATCTTTTCTCTCCACGTTAGTGTTTACCTTTAAGATTTATGTGTTCCTTGGTTAAAATGCATGGAAGAAAAAGAATGCCAGGAATTCTCATTTAAAATCTCTGTTCAATGAAATAGGACGGTCTTATTTACTATAGAGTCTGCTTTATCATCAGGAGAGTCAGGTTTCCTGAATTTTCAAGTTATATATAGTAAAAGCTACAGAACACAGACAAGTTAGATCTGCCGTTCACACCGTTTGATGTGGGGGGGTCCCACCACAGTTAGTAAGGAAATGAACACACCACCCACCACCCCCCGCATCAGGTGCTACAGGGAAATGATACCCCCTGAGAAGCCTCAGTGTCCTGCAGGGTGCAGGACATCACTTACTCTGCACGGCACTTAGAGTAGCTGCTGGCTTTAAGGCCCTATTTACAGGAGGCGACTGGCTAACATAATTGGTTGCTTCACTTTTGTTAGGTTGATCTGCAAATACATTCAGTGAGGAGCTGTTCTGGTGTGCGGAAAAGCAGGAGAGAGCCTTCCCATCGATCTGCTCTGACGGGGCTGGAGTCTCCTGACTTCGCATCTGGCCTCGGGCTAACTCTTGCTTCTTGAGTTGATCTTCAAAAAACAGAAACTGCTCGGATTCTAGCTGCTGCTGGCGCATCTGAGCAATCCGCTTCCTTTCTGCCTCTATCAGTCTCTGATGCTCCAGTTTTTTGAGAATTTCAGCTTTATATTTGTTCTAAAAAAAAACAATGTGGTTGCCAAAAGAAAGGATTAATTTCTAAGCAAAAACATCAAACCGGAATTACACACTTTCTATCTTCTAGCAGTCAAAGAGACAGCTGGAGACTATGACAGACCCAGAGGGACACTCATGAAACCATGACAAGAATGCACATCACAGCAGAAGTCCCTTAATCTGATTAAGACACCAGTTCAAAAGCCTCACACACTTTACAGGAGTCTGACAGTCGGGTTCCCCCATTCTCTGGTACGTCTCAGTATTGGAAAATCCAGGTCGGGGGGTCTGCTCAGCCTGACCATCCAGACTGTACTGAACGAAATGCCTTTCCCCAGGACTGCACTGCCCCATCCGGTCACCAGCGGCCACATGTGGCTATTTAGATTTAAACTGATGACAATTAAATAAAATTAGAAATTTGATTCCTCACTCACACCAGTCACATGTTAAGTACCCAATAGCTACCAGATTGGAAAATGTCATCTAGAACACGTTCCTCTGCACAGGAAATTCCATTGCACAGGGCTGACCTGGAATGCTCAGCACTTGGTTTTAGGGCTCATACTCTGCTAGAACCTTAGAGAGAGACAGAGTCATGAAGAAATGGCTCTTAATGTGTACTCTAACCATTTCTATCAGAATTTAACAGAAATTTTGTTAAAAATGAAGAATCCCAAACTCTTCAGTCCTATCAAAATATCCAGGCATTATTCAGTCAGAGAACAAAACAATTTTAATAAGCTTCCCACATGATATTGCCGGAAACTAGATTTGGGCAGATAATGTCAGGAGAAGGTCGTATAGGAGATGGCGCTGAGAGTCTCACATCTAACAAGCATCCGGGGGACAGAGGTACTGTTGACAGCCAGGGCTTACAGGCCGGTCTGCCCATCTCTCCGATGAGTGGCTGCGGTCACTCCACTCCCACAGAGATTTCTGTGTAGGCCACTAACATGCTTGCCGTGAAGTATGTGTCATCAAAAGCAGAACGTGGCACAGCGCTGAGTCTGCTCCCAGCAAGACTGTCCAGCAGGACACCCGCCTTGCAGAGTGCAGGAGATCTCAGCTGAGATCTGCTTGCCCTTGCTGTTGCTTTGACTTGCTCTACAAAATTACTTCTATCTTTCGTATTTCAAATCGAATCACTAACATCCACACTTCTATGCTCACCCTTCTATCACTTAGTTAAAATAGCTCATGCAAACCAGCCCTCTGGCCATGCCCAGAGAAAGCCGAGACACAGGTGACGCAACTGAGCAGAAGTAAGGCTCACGCTGGTGGCAACCTCCGAAGCAAATAAACGCACAAGCAGGCAAAGCACAACGCTTCTAAACTATGCAACAACACTTGAGAATTCACCTGTTAAATTTGAACGTCTTATGGATCGGTCAATTTCTTTTTTCAACGCCTGTCTCTTAGCTATCATTATCATTTTCACTTTTTATTTAATAATAGTATCTGTTGATGTTGTTGTTGTATCTGCATGCATAACTCACTACGCTATTTAAGAATCAAATTCACGTTTCCGAGGCCTTCGTATTAGACACATCAGAAATCATACACTGTTCTCACTACTTCCTACAGCGTCCATTCATCTGCAAAAAAGCAGCCATGTGGCTCAAGATTACATTGGCAAAAAAGGGCCCAAAAGTTCTATTTAAATCTCTTTGGGGAATCTATTTTCTAATTCATTGCTTCATTAGATGTCATAGGAAAATAAAAATACCACATCTTTGGTGCAAGTACTTAACCTGAACATCAACATGAATTTTTTATTGGTTTCACATCACTGCCACTTTAATTTTTAATTTAAATGCATCTGACATTTGAAAACCTCATAAAAATGAAATTCAAAAATATTTGCACATAAAACAGTCATGAAATAAACATACCGATCGAACTTACTTTGCTTTGCAAATATTCTTGGTATTCTATGTTATATTTCTTTAAAAGGTCCTTTTTCAATTCATCTGTCCTTGGGAATGCAATCTCCTTCAGTTTCTTTTAAAAATATATACATAATCAATTAGTGGGATGTTCAGTATATTCTTTCAGATAATCAGCTGAGAAGGAAAAACAGCTGGTATGTTTACTAGAAATTAAGTCACAAGTAAACAAAGATGATGGCAGAAAAATAAATCTCTTTATTCTAGGGCTCTAAAATATAATTTTAAGAAGGGGAGTAAAAAACAAAAAGAATCCCCTTGTCAGACTTTTATTGACTCCACTGGTTAGCTAAGCTTTTCATTTAGGCAGTATCCAATTTTCGGGTAGTAGGTACAGATTCCATATGTAAATCATACAGCGTCAGAGTTACATGGGAACATTGGAGGGTGTGGGGCAGCTAAAGAATCCTGGACATACCAAGATGCAAAAAGCAACCGAGATACTTTTCCTAAAAATACACTCTGAGGCTGTTGCAGATGTACTGAATTAATATCCATAGAGAAAATGTCAGATAATCTGCACCTCCAAACAACTTCTCCTGTGATTCTTAGTGGCAGGAAAATCTGAGAAACCTGACAGAGTCCAATTACCACCCTTGTGCTTGGAGATGAAGAAACAAAGGCTTGGTGACAAACCTATGGCACTCGTGTCGCAGCAGGCTGTTTGTTATCACTGAAACCTCTAAGAGGTTCACCATGATGGGTAAAGAAATTGTTAGGTCTAGCAGCTCTGTTAGGACCAGAACCCGAGTCTCCTACCTCCAGCCAGGCCTTTGCACCAAAATATTTGTTCTCTTGATTCTTCGTCATTTTTTTACTCATTCACCTATCCATTTATTTAACAAGCCTGAACAAGAGAAAGGCAATGCTTTTGGAGAAGTCTGCTCCTGACAACAAAAACAATACTCAATTATAGCAAGAGTCACCTTGCCGCCTAGGACCTTTGGTCTCCAGACCCTCTGAGGTTGAATGAGTGAGAGGGTGGAGGGAAAATGTTATACAAAGACAGGATAACATAGTGAGCGTATAAATTTGAACAGTGTAGGTGATTTTACATTTTAACAAAATCTGCTTCTAGGCAGCCTCGGGTCTTACAGGACTGGTGGGAGAGATTTTATTCCATAACATGGTAAAATATTTACAAAAGTTATCATGCTGTGATTGACTTTGCATACAGTGTTTTAACTCCTCATAGGTCCAACACAAACTAAGACAAATGAGAAACTTTGTGTTTATTTAAAAGGATGTATTGTCAGCTAGAGGTAGGATAACAAATGCTTACGACAAATAAATGCATTGCAACAATATTTTTTTTCCTTGATAGTATTTCAGGCAGGCCACCCCTCAGCACTTACTACATATGAGCCCAAATTCTCTAAGAGGTAAATACAGCCAGGCAACATTTAAGAATGAGGATGTATTCTGAAAAATGTGTTATTCCAGGATTTTGTTGTATGAACATCAAGTGTATTTACACAAACTGAAATCCCCTTAATGTCATCGGCAAATATAATTTGATGAGACCAATATTGAACATTTGGTCCGTGGTTGACTGAAGCATCATCATGTGGTACGTGGCCATAGCTGGAACTCTGTAGCTGCCTTGAAAGTTAGCATTGGCCAGGCAAGGTGATGCACATCCGTAATCTGAGCTACTTGAGAATCTGAGATAAGAGGATCAAAAGTTTGAGTCCAGCCTGGACCACTTAGCAAGATCCTATCACAAAAAGGTGGGGAGGGGATGAGGTGGCTGGGATGTAGCTCAGCACTCCCTGGGTTCAATTCTCCAAATCACCAAAGTAATAATAACAATAATAATAATAATACATAGTAATTTTCAAGTAGTTATTGGGTTCAGGGGTGTACAGAATAATTAAAACCAGCCAAAATGACTGCCTCAAACAACTACAGGAAATTATATAACTATGCTCTCAATTTCTGGGAGGAACTGAAGTAATTCCTTATTCACATCATAAAGTGATAGAGCTCATCCTTCTTCTTTCTTTTTTTCCACCACCATCAATTAGATACCACACATTGGCTCAGTCATGATCATTAAATGTCTAAGAAGAAATTGAAACATCACAGCTAATGGAATGAATTTCCTGTGTTCAAACTCTTCAGAGGAAGAGATAGAGGAGGAAAGGGAGGGGCTGGTGAACCAATAATGGATGCTTATGGAGCATTTGAACCCACAGTGGAGAATCGGGCCCACCCACAATACCTTCATAATATCCTGCTTTTCGGGTACTGCACATTGCTGGTAATCTCGGTGGCTAGGAAGCTTTTCTACAAACAAGCTAGAAAAAAAGAAAACACATCCTCAGCATCATATGACAGCTCAGTGGTGGTTTCTAATATGAGAAAGGGCATCCTTTTAAAAAATGACATGTTTAATGATGGTATTTAACCAGTAGTCTTTCCATCTACTTCTTCATTAAAGATTGACTTGAGTAGAACTTTGGCTTCACGGGGTAGTTAAGCTCAGCTAACTAGACATGGAAGGTGACAGGAATAAGGTCAGGATACGTCCTCACTAAACAGACCAAGTCACTTTGGTCTTCCTCAGGTCCTGGGCACTGGATCCCACCAGAGCACCATCTGATTTCTGTGTGCGGCTGGCAACCAAGAGGATAGCACAAAAACATAAGGGTTTGGAAAGAGCAGTGTAAATCCCTTCTCTCTCTGGAAAAAGACTCAAATAACCACTGGTGAATCAGTACACTACTGGATATGTATCTGAAACTCT
Organism: Hystrix cristata; assembly: GCA_004026905.1. NCBI lineage: Eukaryota > Metazoa > Chordata > Mammalia > Rodentia > Hystricidae > Hystrix > Hystrix cristata. The sequence goes on from PVJO010001295.1 coordinate 42,248, forward strand.
TAACTGAAACTGTATAACTAAAAAAAAAAAAAAACCAAAAACCAAAAACCAAAAACAAAACAAAAAACAAAAAACAAAAAAAACCAGAATCCCTCGCAGACTAAGAGATGTTGATTTAGCTTTTATTCTCTCACCACCTTTGGGAGAAACAAGATGCACAAAGGTGAAGGGAAATTCCCTGCAAACCAGATGCACTGCACCTGGGGAAGTGAAGGTACTTCCTACAGGGACAGGGAATTCTCTTTTTCATTCACTGATGTACCCAATGAGAGAAGAGCAAGTGCTCAATAAAAATCCGAGAAGTGAATGAACAGACCTTCCTTGACAGATCAGGATGAGATGTAAATGCTATTTCTGATCAACTAATATGGGCAGCACTGCGATGACTGATTCTGTTGTTTACAAACCACACGTACACATTCATCATGTCATTTCGCCTGATGATCAGGCCGCAGGGGAGACAGGAAGGGCAACATAACTTCCATTTCTCATATGAGAAAATTAATGCATACAGAAGCAGCATAAAAGTCATCTGCTCTCTCGAACTTCATAAACAATAAAATCACAAATACTTAGAGCTGAAAGAACTTCAGAGATTTTTGTCCCGTAAGTCTTTCATCGGTGGATAGGGCACTGAGGCCCAGAGGGAAGAAGAGGGGCACAAATCATCACACTGCTAACAACATGAGAGAATTCAGTTACTGCATATTCAGTAACTCAGGGTCCACAGCCTTTTCCTGTACTGCACTTACGATTCCACAGCGGTTTGAGCAAAACTGGAGCAGAAGGTGAAAAACAGTATCTGCTGAGAGCACACTGCAGAAACAAAAAAGTTCTGGAAAGCTGTGGCTGTCGGTGGAAGGAGACAGCCTTCAATTTCATATTTATTGCTTAACTTCTGAAAAAACAACTGATTTTTCCAATAGGATGAAGGTTGCCACCCATTCTCTAAATTTCCAAGGTAAGTATTCTGGGTAACTAATTTGGAAATGTATATGCTATGTAAACTGGTTTTAATTTTGCCCTCAGCAGAATGACTGAATGTAGTTTTTAAATTACTTCATCTTCTCAACCTCTTGAGTGTACTCAGGATAAGACCCCCACTCAGAAAATTAAACTGTAAGTGAAATAATCCAGGTATGGGGTGAAAAGTACCGCAGGATCTCACTTGTATGTGAAATTTGACAAAGTCGGCCTCAAGAAGCAGGTAGTAGAATGGTGGTACCTACAGGCCGGGGGCGTGGGGGTGGGATTGGGAAGATGCTAGTCGAAAGACACAAAGTTTCAGTTCCATAGGAGGACCAAGTTCAGGAAGCCCCATGTACAACAAGATGATCATACTCAATGTGTACTTAAAAACTGCCAAGAAAGTAGATTTTAAGTATTCTCACTATTTAAAAAATGCTAAGTATATGAGTAATGGATTTGCTAATGATTTGGTTAGTCATTCCACAATGTACATATCTATCAAAATATCATAAACATACCAATTAAAATAAAATTAAAAATAAACTAGAGAAATTAACCAACATATGATTTCAGTTAAAGCCAATGAACAACAAAAAAAGTTCATTTTAGAGTAAATAATGATTGAGAAGAAGAGATCTCTCTAACCAGTTAAATTGCTAAACTGGTAAGAAAAGTCAAATCCCATTTCTATTCATTCTTAAGATAAGGTATGTCATTGACAAATTCCTAGTGGGAAATATATTATTTTTACACGGCTATTTTGATACAGCCACCCTCATTCAACACCTTGAAACACGTTTGTACACAGGATTCTTATGTAACCAAATAAATTATTTTAAAAAATACTAAGTATTATATGGAACTGAGCGCCTTTCTCCAGAATCAAATCTTTCCTGTTTCCCAACTTGTTCCCAAGTCTCAACCTACCATATTAAATTTTTAAAATGTTGATAACATGTTCCAGATGCCATAGGTGGGTCTATAATAGGGCTCCTGCCCTCAAAAAGCTTACATTTCTGTGGGGAAAGAACAGCATAGAAAAGAAATTCTACTTGTGCAGAGTGAGATGCCCGGTCACTGGGCTGACCTGTTGACCACTTTATCTGGTCCCTGATCTTCCACTCATTCCTAAACCCCTAGAGGGAGACTGGATGCCTTTTGATACATTTATTGGTGACTTAAAGACCTGAGCATTTAGTGCTTTGAGAAAAGATACAATTGGTTTGAATATTAAAACTTTTCTGGTGCCCTACACTGGCATATGAAAATATCATGTATTTTTTCCTATTTTCTCAATTCAAAGGGCTCTAAAACAAATTTGAAAAACTCACGTTATAAATTTATTGTAAAGAACAAAAGCATTTTCCAAGTTTCCTTCTTCCATGTACACAGATGCCATCCTCTCCATTTCTACTCCTGACCGGAAGTAGCGGCGAGGAGTGATATCTTCGTTGATGGTAATATTGCAGCCAAGCTTGCTTAGGGCACGGACACGCTCCTCTGGGCTCAGGGAGACATCTGTGTGGTCAGGCATAGCAGCTAACTTTTTCTGCAGAACAAAATGTAAATACCTGACTATAGTAAGAAAAGAATATGACTGATTAATGGATGTATTTTCTATACTAAAAACCTGATGTCAATACCTAAGGGAATCTTTTCATAAGAGATTCCCTTCACTTTGACATGATCAAAGTGAAAACCTTACCTAAACACATCAAAGGGACACACATCTAGGATAAACTTACATTTTTATTTAAGTAAGAACTTTTTGAGATTTCATGGTACAAGTAGGTAGCAATTCCCGAGTATGTGTTTTAGGTCATTTTAAGTAAAATATATACATGCATCTGTGGATGTTTACATCCTGAGTCCAGGCACAGACCCAGGATGAATCCCTTCAAAGAGGGGCCAACATTGTTCTGCTCTGATGGTCGCCACGAGGTCCCAGATTCAAAGTTACTATCACGATTTGAGTCCTTGCTCGAATAGATCCAGTTTAATAAGAAATTTTCAAGGCCTCTCTCCATTATCACAGAATAAAAGGAAGAAGAATCCACCAATAACTTCTAGAGAAGCCTTTCTAAGCATAAGAACCCCCAACCCCATTAAAAAAAAAATACCCTCTCGGATTGCCACATAATAGTAATTATGTTGTTAATTAGTCCTTGGCTGAGAAAATACTAATAATAGATTAAGAAAAGTTACAATTACTACATTTCAATTTTAGTAACAAAACCAGTATTTATACACATTGGGAAACATACAGAGTACATATATTTTTTTCAATGAGTAATTATTCAATGGGTAATTATTCAATGAGAAGTCAGTGCTTCAAAAAAGTAAAAAAAAAAAGAAAAAAAAAGTCAGGAAATTTTTTCTCTTAAGGATCCGATAGTAAATATCTTATGGTCTCTGTCACAACTTGGATTCAATGCTCTTGATGAGAGAGCAGCCATAAACAACGTTGGAAACTAAAGGAGTCTGGCTGCGCGCCAAGCAATGACTTGATCCCTGAGCCAGAGTTTGTCTCCCCTGGTTTAGACGAACGTGTCTCAAGTGTGCTCCACGCAACAACGGCATGAGCAGCAACTGGGCTTTTTAATGCAGAGTCCTGACTGGCCCCACTTCAGGTCTCTCTACAGATTCAGGATTGCTGGAGGTGAGTTGCAGAATTGATGTTTTGACTAGCACTCCCAGAGGTACACTTGTATATTCCATTTTTGGACCACTCTGCCAGGATATGATGCTCCAAGTTGACCTAGAGCCGAGTTCGCATCCTGAGGCCTCCTTCACCAGTTAAATGTAGAGTGTGTGTCTGACTACAGTGTGGACGGAACCCTTGACTAAAGTCTATAGAAAGCTATGAAAAAAAATCAAGGTAGACATAGTTTTAGTTCGGCATGAATTCCTGAAGAGAGTACAGAGTACAGCAGATTAGACATCTGAAGTTCTTCAAGTGCTACGTGACATATTTTCATTGTAGTTGTACAGCAAATAGAACCTCAAAGATCTAAAGTGACTCTCATTCATAAAGGTTTAATATATAACTAGAGAGCTATAAACATGTTTCTCAAGGTTTCAGCTAGTCCGAAGCAGGCCACTCCTCTTACACCTGCTTTGACCCTCCTGACTGGCCTGGAGCAATGTGGGTGAGACTTCCATCTAGTTTTTTCCTAGAAGCTACCAGAGCTTGGGCTTCCTCTCCCTGAGGGTCTCAAAGTGCCCCAAACATAGGAAAGCCAGGTCAATTTAGGGCAAAGACATAAGAGACTTAGTCTTTTACATTCTTCAGGGGAGAGAAGTTTCTGGTCCAAGTCACCAGGAATAAGGGGTGCATTTGATTTTGATCCTTACCTAGTTAGAACTTTTGATCTGTTCTCATTTGGTCAGAACGCTGGAAGTACAGAGAAATGACCGGTAGCAACATCAGAGCTCAAGCCATTCCTAAGTGACTCCATGACAAGGTAAAACGTACTTCTTTTATTAGAAAGCAAGTACCAGAATACAGTTAAATAGGAGAATTTAGGTCTAATGTGCTAAAGTACCGTAGGGGGCTGGGAACATAGGTCAGTGGCGACCATGGGCTCAAACGTCAGCACTGCAAAAGATAAATAAATAAATTAGGCACAGTAGAGTGACTATGCTTTATTGAGTATTTCAAAATAACTAGAAAAGAAGAATCCAAAAGTTTCTGACACACAGAAATGAGAAATGTTTGAGGAGACAAAATGCTAATTACCCTGATTTTATCATTACTCATTGTATACATGTATCAAATTACCACAATGTATGGTACAAACATGTAAAAATACTCTATCTAAATTTTTAAAAAGCGAAAGCCTTCTCAAAAAATATGGCTGCTTCGATCCATTCCCTATTGTGTTATCCTTCTAGTTCTCTGAAGGACTTTCATGGGTTTTTTTCTTTTGCATTGTTTTGTTTTGTTTTTCCAGTACTGAGGATTGAGCTCTGGGCCTCTTCACTGAGCTGGATCTGTATCTCTATTTTATTTTTCATTTTGAGACATGGTCTCACTAAGTCACTAAATTTCCCAGGTGACACTTGAACTTGTGGTCTTCCTGCCTCAGCCTCCCAGAGTGCTGGAATTACAGGTGCACACCACCATGCCCAGTTTGAAGGATTCTGCAATTTCAGAAAAGCTGTTGGAGGCTTCCCTGCAGAGTTGAGAGTGGCAAGTTGTGAACTTGAGCCTCAGTCTTGATTATGGGGTATTTTCCAAATGAGATGTCTCTAACACTCTAGCAGTCCATCCACTTTTCCCTAATCACGTTCTTCTATGATATTCAACAGCACAAATTGACAATAGTGTTACTCAGCCACAGATAATTGCCTCAATGACATCAAAAAATGATTGGAAACTAAGCTGTGGAAATTAGAGCATTTTCTAAAGATGCTTCCAGCCTCCCATATGCACAACAGTAATTTAATCCCTACTTTATGAGTGCACGGTATACATTTATTTTGGTACAAGTATTTCCTACCCCTTAAGAACTCTCTGGAGTTTAAAATAAATCATTTTCCATTCATCTCTGCTCCTACCATATCCCTTAAAACAGAGTTGATAATCCCTAAGTATATCAAAATAAAAGAGAGAAAACGGAGCTAAGGGATAGGTCAGGGGTAGGCCAAGCATACACAAGGCCCTGGGCTCAGTCCTCAAGAGCAGGATGAGAAAAAGGGAGATGAGAGGAAGAAGGAAAAGGGAGTAACAAGACTATAGTTAGATACTTTTTGGCCAGAAGAGAAAAGCAAGATTAGTTTTTTTGTTGTTGTTGTTGTTGTTTTGGTGCTGGGGATTGAACTCAGGGCCTTAAGATTCATGTTTTTCACTACCGAATGGTGTTATCCTCCCTAAATTTAAAATCAGTTTCAGAGATAACCAAAAGCTTTCTTCCATCTAGAGTTTATTTCTGTGTGAGCCTTTTGGAAGAAAACATAAAATTTCTGATGAAAAACTCCTAGAGTTCATTTTCACAGTGATAAATACAATAAACTTTTAATTATTTGTATTTAATGTTCTGACAAAATATAGAAGACACCCGATATGGATAAATCCTCCTTCTGTAGAGGTAGAAATGGGGCATTCTTTCTTATTCCACAGTGAAGGGACAACACGGGGTCGGAAAGTGAAAACGTTCCCCCAACTCCCTACCTCTCAAATATACTTTGAATACAAAGCTCCTGGAAAGGACTTTCCTGGTCAGGAAAAACATTAGGTCACAATCTATTTCAGTGCGAGTCCAGCCTACTATTTCTGTATGTTCTGGTTCTACACCTTGCACATATGGAGTATTTGGTATTCTGTTGCTCAAAGCGATGCCTTTTGCGAGTGGGTCTGGGAGGGTCATCAGGAGGAGGAAATCTTCCTCAGTCAAACCCCCATGACAGGCTGAGAGCATGAAAAATATTGTCTCCATTTGTCCTACGGCACCACGTACCAAATCAGGCCAATGGCATTTATATAATGTGCCTAGATTCATACTAGGAGACTGATCTGGGACACGGAATGAGTCCATGTGATCCCAATGCCCCCGTTATTTCCTCCTCAGAACTCTTTCTAATATATAGACGGAGAAAGTGTGCACACTGTGGGAAGTAAGGGGAAAGTACGAACGAGTTTCAGGCATGAAGCCACCAACACAAGCACCGCAAAGCAACGTCCAGATGTGATCTAAGATGTGTGTGGTGCTTTCCTGAGTAGCACGCAAGCTAAGTCTCCAGTTCTTACTCGGGAAGAAGCTGACATACAGGAGGGTTAGAGCCGGCTGTGCCCTCAACTTGAAAATCCTCTGCAGTGTTTTTCCAAAGGACTGCACTCCTATACTCGAGCTCGACAAATTAAAATGTCACACTTTTGTGGGTGAAAATTTATTTTTACATCTTGTGAAGATGGCTTTATTAGTCACTTCCTCAAAGGAGAGGACCACACAGATCAATTTTTGAAAAAATCTACAAACGAGTGCTAAACTTCTTAAAGTACCTGTGATTCACTGCACATCGGTCTGTTTCTGTTCTTCTTTTTGGGCTTCCCAAGCATATGGAAAATACTGGTTGGTGTGACCTACCAGAGAGTTCACAGTAAATGGCTGGTCCATGCTGTCCTGTCCACTGAAGAAAGGTGTTCACTGTCTCTCTTCTGTCACTTCATCTGTTTCAAAGACAAAAGGCAAAAGCTGAGATTATTTATTGAGGACCCAAGTTTTAAATACCAAACCCCATCTTCAAAAGAACATAAACACATTGAAATAACTTACATAACCAGAGTGTTTAGAGAGGCTGTTGGAAATCTCTTCCAGAAAACACAAAACTGTGGGTAGTTATGGTTTCTTGAAGTTGACCTTTAACAATGGGGGTGTGAAGGGAATTTGAAGAGTTGCTGGGTATTCATTTATATATAACGCTGGGCAAAGGTAGGAAGTAGTAGTTTCACTTCCTTCAAAGGGAGGAAGAGGAGCATTGTATTTAGCAGCAAGAACTCTGGGGTCATGGACTCCAGACAGATCCAGGGTGGGTCTAAACTCTGCCTCAGAGCTGTGGAAGGCAAATTCTAATGGGCCTGTGACTCCCGCACGCTGGGGTCTGTAGGTTTGTGTCATTCCCGCCTCTTGGTTGTAGACAAGGCCTGTGATTGGTTTCCAACTGACAAAACATGGCAAAGTAACAGGACATTACTCCCATGACTATGTTGCATTAAGTTTCAAAGGTAAAGTGATATTGCAGATATATTAAGGCCCTTAATCTGCTGATATGAAATTGATCGAAAGGAAAGTTACCCTGGGTGATCCTGACCTAATGAGGTGAGCCTTTTAAAGAAAGGAGATACTGTTCTGCTGGCACGGAAGATCCAAATGCCATGATTTTTGAAGCAACAAGGAAATAAATTCTTCCAGTAACCACATGAGCTTCAAAAAGAAGACCAAACCTCAGGTGGTCCCCCATTCTTGGTCAACACCTCAACCGATGCTTTGTGAAACAAAGTGAGTAAGCTGTCTCTAAGTAAGCGCAGCCTCACTGAGCTGTGCACAAGACGATTGCCCCACAAAAATGTGAGATAACAAGCGCAGATTGTCTTAAGTCATTGAGTTCATGGAAATGTGTAGAGGAGTAACGGAAAGCCAACGTGCTAGCTGTGTGACCACAGGTAAGTTACACACCCTTTCTGTGCATCTGAAAAATGGAGAAGTAAAGTTCCCATGTCATATGAGTTAGCATATAAAGTTCTCAGAATAATTCCTAGTAGAGTCAATATTTTACAAATGTTAGCTATTATTAGAATCTTCATTTTGCAGATGAGGAAACTGGAGCTCACAAAATGTACCCTAATTCAAATATTAACTCAATAAATCCTAGTCTCTTCCTTTCTATGCTAGTGTAGGTCACAGTCTGCATCATACTTTCTACTTCTAGATTTACTGTGTTCACCCCACTATAATCACTTAGGTGACTTTCCGCATATCCTCTCACTGAGTTCGTCATTGAGGAAATAGAGGGAGAGCTATATTCTCCTTGGCTATAACATTCTGTGACTGTAGAATTCTCAGAAGTAGATGGATTGATCGACCCCTGCCTGCTATCTTCTGGCTCAAATCCACAGCTGAGAACCCCTTCGAGGAAGACACCCTGCCTCCGGTGCTCTAGTCTTTCTTCTCATCATCTCCGGCCATCCCTGGAGTCCAAACTCTAAGCCTGCTGCTTACAAAAATGCCCAAGAAAGAAACCACCACTGAGCACCAGTCACGTCACAGTCACAGTGTGAGTTTGACAACTCAGGCACCATTGAGTATAGACAACACCACCTGGGGAATTATGCTTCTCAGTGAGACGAAAAACCAGGAAAAAAGTTAAGGAGACAAAGTCTTATGGGGAACGTGGAGGGGGCAGAAAGTGGAACAAGGAAACACTGGTCATTCGTTGATTTGGGCCCTATAAAGGGTAGAACTATTTCTCTTAAAAGTCACTCAGAGCCAAGCATGGTTCAGCACGTCTGTAATCCCAGCACTCTGGGAGGTTGAGGCAGCAGGATCACAAGTTCAAGCCCAGCCTGGGCAATTTAAGGACTTAATGAGCCTCTATTTCAAAATAAAAACTAAAATGTAGCTCAGTGCCAAGGCCCTGGGTTCAATCTCTAGTACAAAAAAGAAAAGTTACTCAGAACCCTAAGTAGACAGAAAATAATTTAAAAAGTTGGAAAAATGGGGACAACTGTTCTTAAATTTTAAAGTATCTAAAATTGCATAACCTGAGACCTCTTTAAAATGCAGATTTCTGGAATGTACCCACAAAGATTCTGAATCCATCCATTTTAAGCCCAGTAATAGGCACTGTTAGAACATGGCCCAGGAGTTCTGATATGCAAGGCTTCCAAAACAGTGCTGTGATAGGCATTGCATTTGACAATGTGTCAAGGCAGAGTCTTAGTTTTAGATAAAACCACTGATTCTTGAATTCATAAAGAGGTCACGGGAAGATCACATATTTCTAGGAGGGCTAGGGAAACCTGGGTTTCGGGCTGCATTTCCAGAACAGTTCCAAATCACACACAAGCACAGGTAGATAGTGAAAATGCCACTCTGTCTCAGTAACTGACAAACAGGGACATCTGCAGCTTCCTCCATCAGCATCAGCAACTCTGACAACTACTGTTGCCCTGGAAACGGTGTACAGCTGCTTTGTGTTCCTGCATGTCCCCAGATTCTGTTTCACGGCCTGAGATGGAGATGTCTGGTGGGGCCCAGGTCACAAGCCTGCAGCCTGGCTGCAAAGAGGGCTGAAAATGCGAAGATCTAGCACTTTCCATTCCAATAGGAGGTTGGGGGCAGTGCCGAGTGAGAAAAGGTGGATTTAGAACATGATGGCCCAAAACAATGGTAAATGTGCAAAAAAACAACCAACCAACCATAATGTTTTCTGTCATGAGCTTTTATAAGTAGAAAATGTTTATTTAATTCAACATATTAATTAAGCACCAAATTGATTAAACTATTATAGATCAAAATAAGCACTACTAAGTTGCACGCATCAATTTATTCATTATTCAGTAACAGAAACCAGCTCCTCCCAAACATAAGGTGAAAGAAGTTCACAGGTCGGTCAGTCAGCTTATTTTTTGAGCCATGATGGCACCAGTCCTGTCTTACTCCTTTACTTTTTAATTGCTAATACGTGGAGCCTACAGTTGCAAAGTTAACACAAAGAGGTAGATTCTCTAGGTCAGCAGGTCTCAAAGTGGGTTCCAGCATGGCCATGATCCCTCAGGGGAATCTGAAAGGCCAATTATGTTCATAACATTACTAAAATGTTATTTGCTTTTAAAAAACTCAATTTCTGAAAATTGTACAGTGATTTCCAGGAGGTATAATACTTACTAGAAGGCAGCCAGGTGTGGTGTGGGACACCTGTAATCCCAGCACTCAGGAGGCTGAGGCAGAAGAATTACCATGAGTTTGAGGTCTGCCTGAATTATAGATTACACTGTCTCAAATAAATAAGAAAAAAAATAGTTAACAGAATGCTTGCTTGCAGATTCCTATAAATGCCTGCTTTAACTTTTAATACAGTAAATACAAATAGATATAATCCATATAAACAAAGACTTTTAGTGTCTCTGGTAATTTTTCTTTCCTTTCTTCTTTCTTTTTTGCCATGCTGGGAATGGAACTCAGGGCCTTCCATGTGCTAGGCAAGCACTTTATCTCTGAACTATACCCATAGCCCCTTTAGTAACTTTTAAGAGGGCACAATGTCTGAAAACTCCTGCTCTGGACCAACTATTCAAACAAACAGCATTAAAAACTCATTATGTTATGTCCATTGAACCAGAAATAAAGTAGGCCGTACAAATCTAAAACACAAAAAATGAAAGGCAAGTATCACTTCCCATCTGTGCTAACCAGAACCTTGCTAAATTAATTCAAAAATTTTAACTGTGAGTACAGTAAGAAGAACCTGCCAGGTGTGGTGGTGCATATCTGTCATCCCAGCACTCAGGAGGCTGAGGCAGGAGCTTGAGGCCAGCCTGGGCTACCTAGTGAGTTCAAAACCAGTCTGAACTACTTAGCGGAACCCTGTCTCAAAAAAAAAAAAAAAAAAAAAGTATCTACCTCACAGAGCCCAAGACGCACAAGAAAAATGGCAGCAGACTAAATACCTCACAGGACCCATTCTCTCTTTCTGATACAAATGTAATTTTTTTTTAGCCGATATGCAGCTGCCCAACTAAACCCACATCCTCCAACCTTTCTTTGAGCGAATGGCCGTGTCTCTCTGCTTGGGCTGATAAGGTGTAAACAGGAGTGAAGCAGTCAAAGTCTGGGCCCCACCCTGTAAAGGAAGGGACATGGCCTTCTCCATCTTTCACCCTCCTGCCAGCTGGAATGTCCACTCAAAGGTAAAACCTCATGGGACATGAGGATGGCCCAAAGCAAAACAAGAAGAAACAAGGAGCACTCTCGTTTGCCTACACAGACCACTACAAGAGAGACAAATTTCTACCTTGCTTAATGCTTTGAGTTGTTAATTTGCTTAGGCAGCTAGACCTGCATCCTGACAAAGGCTGCAGGCACAGCCCGTGAGGCTCTAGATATCCTCCGTCACCCTTCCTCTCCCAGCCTTGCTACCCTGTCTGTCCCACCTCCTCACCTTTCCCCAGGCACAGGAAGTACCAGATGTAAGTCTTTCCTCTCTTCCTCCCTCAGCTCATCTGTACTCTGCCCAACCTGTAAAATCCCATTTACCAATCTAGAAGTTTCAGACTTCTTCAAAATCAGGACCACACAATCCCTCAGACTAGTAGATATTATAAACTACAGCCCCAAAAGCTACTTGCGTTTGTCATAAGTGTTCAATTTGTGTGTTACAGGGCTGGGGATTTAGCTCAGCGCTTGCCTTGCAAACACAAGGCCCTGAGTTCGATCCCTGGAACCAAAAAAAGCAGAAAACAATTTGTTTGTTAAAATAAACTTTAAACTAGTTATTGACATTTAAAACTTGGAAGATTTCATACAAAAAATCAGGTTTCCAGTCTCTCTGGGTTTTTTTCAAGAGGCTCTAGCATAATTGTGCCTGTGGCCTCTTGAAATGCACTGAAGCAGAAAGTCAAAGATGGGAGATATTCAACATCATGCAAAATAAAATGTAATTTTTTTTTTCCAAGAGGAGGACCAACGTGCTATAAAGCACACAGTGCAAACACAGTCTGATGAGGGGCTTCGCTCTGTCATTTACTCTTTGGGGATCCTCACACTTCTTATTTACAAACAGCCCCGTTTCATGCTCTCACCTCAGCTTGCAAATGATGAAAACACTCACCAGGAACATCTGATTTCATCTTAGCCACTCCCTGACTTCCGCCCCCAGCAGAGCCCACATTCATGAGGCTTGATAACATCTGAACTACAGACATGTGGTATGTTTAACCTGTAAGATACCTTTGGGGGGGTCTTTTTTACAGTTCCTGCCTTCTTGTTTTTATCCCTAACCCATTTGTCCCAAAGACAAAGTTTAAATCCAGCTGAGTAACTCAGCAAGACCCTGTCTCAAAACAATAAATAAAAAAAGATTTAGGGCTGTAGCTCAGAGTGAAGGCACTGAGTCCTTCCCTTTCTTTCTTCGTGGTGTGGGGATCTCACTGAGGATCTCACACACGCTAGGCAAGTTCTCCAACCACTGAGCTGCACCTCTAGCCCCGCCCAACTTTGCAACTGTTTCTCAGCTTTAATTTACTTTAGCTTTTTCTTTCTTTACTTTTTAAACCTTTGTTTGTAGCTCTGCTTAGAATCCTGACCCACTTTCACACATAAAGCAACATTTTCCGGAGCACAGAGACTACCAGACAGAGCAGTCTCCTCGGAGACGATGTGCTGGGCAAAGGGCTGGCAACACCATCACTGGGAATGTCCTTTCCTCCCCGAGTGCCACCCTGACCAGGATCAGCAGGTGAGAGAAACCAGAACACCTCATGTCACCTCTGGAGTCTCTTTTCTAACTGGCCACACCACAGCCTTTCCTTCCCACTGGGTTACAGCCCATGTTTTCCAGGAAGCACATGCTGCAGATACTAAGTTGGAAATACATAAAGAAAATTACTATAACCTAGGCTGTGGACTGGGGTTACAGACTGGGGTCTGCTGTAGGAAAAAAATGACCCGACTCCACCCATTTTGTCCATTTTGAAAGATTCTAAAAATTCAGACGTGAAAACAAAAAAATCACTTTTATTTTCTTAGACATACCTGTATCATCTATAAATCAGAAATGTGCTGTGACTCGGAAGATATCATACCTGTACCAACTATAAGATGAAAATATAACTTGTATGGCTATAATTTATCAATTTAAAATTAAAAGTTAAAATTTTTAAAATTAATACTCTGAAACTCAATAAATATACTTTTAAATAACTCTGAATATCAAAGAGGAAGTCTCCAAGGAAATACAAAATACACCCAATTCAATGAAAATGAAAAGACAAGATCAGAATTCATGGGGCACAGGGACTTCGTCTTTTCCAGCAAGGACCAATCCCATTAGAGAAACATCAGAATATTGGGAATAAATTTTATTACATGTATTTCTATAGTTTAAGTATTACACATGAGTATCTGTCAAGTTCTAGGTTCTCGACTCTTATTCCTAGTAGGTGTTATTATTATTACCTTATTCCAGAGTGGGTGTTCTGCAAAAGAGTAGTTTAGATCTGATTAATTCATCAAAATGTGGTTGCTTCAGAATTAAATGAATTTTAAGGTAGTTCTAGGCTCTTCTTGGGGCAATCAACACACATTTCTTGGCCATACAATAATTATTTTGCATAATGCAATACAGAATTTTTATCCTAATACCAGGACAAAGTGGCTGGGTACCCTAAGTACCCAGTGCTCTGACAGCCGTTCACTGCGCCCCCACAGACACCCCTACTTCATCCTTGCCAGTAGGGGCCATTAGAGATATTCACCTTCCCGGCCTCCCTCGGCTGGCTGGCAAGTGACCAAATAAATCTTAGAGGGTAGAACTGCGGGGAAAGCTGTTGAGAGGGTTGTGTGAGAGGTTTTCACCTCTAATAACAATAATAAAAAAGACGTCCTAAGGAGCATGCATCATTTCATCAGCTGGACATGCATCTTACTGTAAGTCTTGGAAAGCAGCAGTCACCTTGCAACCCAGCTCCTGTGGAAGGCAGAGCCCGCGGGTGGGAGCGCCTGGCTCCTCCCTCGTACTGCTGAGCTGATGATGCTCTTACCCTGCCACCTTTCTCCTCTGAATTGTTATTAAGATAAAAAATGTGATTTTTTGAAGCCCTCTTAGGGTTCTGTAATATACTGCCCAATTGATAAAGGATTTCTCTGGCAATATAAGGAAATCTTAGCTATATGACTCCCATAATAAAAGAAAAGATATGGTTTTGAGTAGCTAAAATAGTAAAAGAAAAAAAAAAGAATTGATAACACTAATACTAAAATTTTGTGAGATTTAACCAAGGAGGAGAATGAAGCATTTTGATTGGCTAGATGAAACAAACCACAGCAAAACAGCTATGGTAACAATGTGTGCCATTAACAGACAGCTTTCCTTCCATGGTTAACTGAAATAATACATTATGTATGTGACCTCACATGGCCTTCGCAATAGCCTTTTCAAATAAGAGGCGGAGCTTGCCACAGTGGCACATGCCTGTAATCACAACTACTTGGGTGGCTGAAGCAGGAGCATCCTGAGTTTCGGGTCAGCCCCAGCAAGAACCTGTCTCAAAATAAAAAGGGCTGGAGAAAATACTGCCACCATTATCTACATTTTATAGAAGTGAAAAGTCAAATCTAGAAGAGGTAGGAAACTTGAGTAAAATGATGGAGCTGTACTCAGAACTAGTCCTGCAGTGCTGCTCGCAATTAACCTTTAAAAGGTGTCAGTGAATCTCAGGGGAGGGTCAAATCATTAGGCCTTGGACAAAAATGACAGCATTTACTGTAGAAATGAAGGTTTCAGTTCAGAATGACAAATATATGATTCCTAATCTCCTCCCTGCCGAAGAGATAAATGACATTCATTTGCCTCATTATCCTTAGGCAAAATAATTCAGTGTCTGTGGACTGACTACCTAGTATATTTGAATTTGAAAAAACTCAAATGCATGATTATTCTGCCAAGACACACTCAACTGAAAATATTTGCTGGCTTTTAGCAGGAGTTCTAAATTTTATGATGCTCAAAAGGCATTTCATATGCTCATAAATGTATCTATTTAGGATTCTGGCTTTATAAAAGTGTGAACTAACATGTATTATAAAATATTTAGTAAACAAATTTAAGGTGTCAAGGAGAAATTCATGTTTGTCCATAGAGAATTTTAAAATGGATTCCCAGAGACGTTTGCATATCAGAGTAGCTCCCACTTACCCATGTGAGTGTGTTCCATGCTACCAAACTCCGTATATGATAAAGTTTAATTTATAAGTTAGGCAGAGTAAGAAATTAACAGTAACTAATAATAAAATGGAACAATTGTAACAATATAATGTAATAAAAGTTATGTGAGTGTGCTCTCTCTGTCTTCAGAAACTTCTACTGTATCGTACTCACTCTTCTTCTTGTCGACTGAAGATAACTGAGACGGCGGAGCTGAAGGGAGACAGCTGTGTGTCCTAACAAATCTCACAAAGCTGGGCTGGACCAGGATGACTCCACACCAGCCTTCCTTCATGTCCTTACCCCACACATGGGCATCTTTTAGTTACTGAGTTGTACTGCACAAAGTCAGTACAAATGGACCCCATCCTCAGATCACACTTCTGTTTCCCACCCATTTTCTGGTAGTAATTTAAAGAATTATTCTTCTTCTCTTTTTCACCATCACCATACAAGGTCTTATCCCAGAAACATCAGATAAGCCCAAATCGAGGGGTTTTCTATAAAGCAACCAGCCAGTATGCTCACAAAGTGCCAACATCATGAGAGAAAGACTAAAGAACATCCTGGATTTAAGACTAGGGAGATGTGTGTGGTTCTGGGTTGGATCCTCAGCCACAAGAAGGACTTTGGTGAAATCTGAGTTAAGACTTCTAGCTTAGACAATAATGCCATATCGATGTTAATTTCCTGATTCTGAGAGTTACTATGGTAATGCAAAATTAGTATTTGGAAAAGCAATGTAAAGGACGTACAGAAGTTCTGTGTACTATTTCCACAATCTTTTAGGAGTCTGAAATTATTTTAAAAGGAAATATTTAAAAATCAGTAAGAAGGGCTGGGGATTTAGCTCAGAGGTTAGACTGCTTGCCTCACAAGCACAAGGCCCTGAGTTTGATCCCTAGCACCAAAAACAAACAACAACAACAACAACAAATCACTAAGTAAAAGGATGACAAAGGGAAAAAATGTTTGTGTCATTTGTAACAAGTACACCTGTTACCTCTAAGCTACAGAAAACTTTTTCAGAACAGTAAGAAAGAGGTAAAGAGTAGAACGAAAATGAGCAAATGATATGAACAAATCTAAAGAGAAATATAAGCAGCTAACTAATTTGTGGGGAAATGTTTAACTTCACTAATAATTATAAAGCTGGATTTCGAACAAGGGGTAGCTCTGTAGTAGAGCACTTGCCTAGCACACTCAGGACCCTGGGTTTGAGCACTAGCACCAAAACCAAACAAATAAATCATCCAAAAAAAAAAAAAACCTGTGAATTCAACATGATAATTTCATTTATTTGACTGATAAAATTTATACAACTAATCAGAGTCAACACTGATGAAGACTGGAAGAAAATTTGCCATTTTTTCCCATAACTTGCATTCCTGTTGACAAATTCCCATTCTAAGATTTTCCCACTGATTGTAATGGCCACAGACACACACTGTGGCGTGTTTTAAGAATAGTAAAATTTTGCAAATAAAAATAAATAATCATCAAAGGGGAATCAATTCTCATCGGGTGTGGTAGCACACCTGTAATCCCAGCACGCAGGAGGCTGAGGCAGGAGAATTGCCATGAGTCCTGAGGCCAGCCTGGATTACATAGGGAGTTCAAGGCCAGCCTGGACCATACAGTGAGACCCTGTCTTGAAAAAAAATGAAGTGGCGGGGGAGATCATTTAAAAAGAATCTCTCTGTTGTCTGAGACCATTAAAACAGAATTATGTTTGTGCACTGAACACAAAACTGCCCACGTTCGAGCATTAAGTAAAAAGAAGCTGCCGAATAACATACCAGGTATGACGCCCTTCTTGCAGGAAGAATGTCCGTGTATCTAATTTACCCGGGCATTTGGCAGCAAAAGGTCTGGAACAGCATACACCAACTCTCCCCCAGCCATCCTCCCAAGGATGGGATCATGAGGGACTTTCATTTTGAACTGATTCCTTTTTGTACAATTTGTTATAAGTATATATCGCCATATAAAATTACACTTTTTTAAGCTTCAAAGTTTTGAATAAATTGCCGCAGATTTGAATCCTAGCCTTGCCAACTGCTATACGTGCAGTCCTTGATGGCTAAGCCGGGTGGCCTCAGTTTTACAAGAGTAACACATAATCCCTGGAAGGAGCAGTTCACCTGCTGCAGACACTCAGCTGGAGAACCTACCACAAAACCTTCGACACCAGTCCCGCCAAATTTGGGGCACCAAGTCCTGACTCGTGTTTCCTTCCACCTTGATGGTGGCAGACCAGGCTGCTGTGCTCACCGGTTCCCCAGTCCTCTGTTTCTGGGTCAGGTACCGTGCAGCCCTAGCTGAGGGGTACAGGGTTTGCATTAGTAGGTCCTGCTCAGAAATGCAGGGTGGGGCTGGGGATTTAGCTCAGGGGTTAGAGTGCTCACCTAGCAAGCACAAGGCCTGAGTTCAATCACCCACACCCACAAAAAAAAAAAAAAAAAAAATGCAGGGTGGTATCCTAACACCTACCTACAGAGGAAGTTTAAACACCCAATTAGCCCTTGAGTGTCCCAGGGTTCTGACCTGCTTTCCTTCCTGCATTCGTGGATTGTCTTTTCCCACTGATTCTTGTGTTTTACCTGACTTCTCTTTCATCAAACCAATGTCTATCTTATCCAAACATTTGCCATTCAAAAGGACGTGTGACATGATCGCTAAAGCTTCCTGCTAATCTGTATTTTCACTGGTCCTGACCATCAAAGAACAGGTACTACTGAGAATATGAGAGGTAGCGAGCGTATCTGCCATTACAAGAACTTCAAGGCAGCCCCGGAGTTGGTATTGCAATATGTTATGATGTGAAAATGTCTAAGGAAATCAGGAAGAGTAAGTGCTTGGCACATAAAAATAGAAGGAAGAATTTGAACATAAAGTTAGATTTAACCCTTAATTATCGTTTATTGAGCACTCATAGGAGAACCTTCCGAGACGACCGAAATGGAAGGCAGAAACACTCCACCCAGCCCTCCTTGGCACAGGGATGGACCATATTTGACTTGACCACTTTTTAGGCTAATTTGAGAATCATTCCTTAGTTACTGTTCTAAACTTTTCAAAACCACTACATTTGTCAAAAAGAAAAATGACTGCATATGCCATAAAGATATAATAGTTATATTTCTCTCAAAATCCACATTTTGATTTATTGGATTTTTCATTAATTAGAAAATCAAGTTCCACACTCACTAGTGATTCTAAGTGGTTTCAATTTTATTTATGTAAGCTGAATGCTATATTTATTCAGCAATTTCTTTGTTCCATTAAACAGAAACATTGATATATGAAGTTCTTATCCCAGGCCTCTCTTTTCTAATCTCATTTCATCTACCCTGTCTATTTGTTCCTACTGTAAAAGATAATTTATCTCCTAGGACAAATTATAAGCCAACTTTTCAAGGACAAAATACATCGGGAAAAAACTACAGCAAACCACAAACCACCAGGAGACTGAAACATGGACCCACGGGCCTGAAACGGTGGTGTTTCTGCTCGGTTGCTGAAATGCACATTTCTAGTGTTAAAGGATATGGCTTTAGTGACAGGATAATGACTGAATGGGGCAGATGAAATCACAGCATTATGGGCAGCTAAGTTAGACAGAAATTAATACACAGTCAGAGAGGGATTGGGCCCTCAAGGAAGTCAGCACAAAAAATAAAGACATCAAGATTATGGCTGTAGGCACAACTTGAGATTATACTGTGATTAGTACCACCTGGTGCAGTAAAATCCAGGTACTCCTCGGAGACCCAGGTGGGTGACCAGAGCTTCTGGACCCATCCCTTCCCCAAATGCTTTTGTTCTATGTAGCCTTGCTGCGTGACTCTTTGCCCTATTGGATCAATATTAGCTACGAGGCTACACTTGTAATCCTACAGCTTGATAGTAGTTGGATCCACGTTGTACCCACGTTGTGACTTCGCTGTATAAATTACCCCTGACAAAGGGCCTCAGTGGACATCCACTTGGGACCCCTTCCGGATATCCTAGAACTATTCTTCTTCCCCTTATTTCCAATAAAACTCTGCTAACTTCTTTTGGTTTGCAACTTCATTCCTCTATGTTGTGAGATCATGAACTCAGTATATTTGGCGTTTAACAGGTTGGGAGTTATATTTTTTATATTTCAACAAGGTCAATATTAATTGGAGTTTTCCTTTTGCTTTCAACTGCACACGCACAGTTGATTGCTCCAGCTGCTGGGGTCTGAAATGTAGAATTCTTAAGAGGAACTGTGTCTTCTTCTGATCACGAGCCAATGCAAACCAGGAAGGCAGTGCTCACAGGGACGGAGCCAGAAAGGGTTAAAAACGAGTCATCCCGGCCTCTTGTTTCCAAAGTAAGCCGGCACATCAAACCAAGTCGAACCACCAAAATGTATCACCTTGCGATGGGCCCTTGACAGCTGCCTCTTGCGTGAGGCTCTCTTGAGTCTCTGGTTCAGTTACTGGGATGCTGTTGCAACGTCAGGACTGCAAAGGTTTAAAAAACAAAACCCTAAATTCACTGAACCTCAAATTCCATCATCCTTAATGAATTTTAAACTCATGAAATGGAAAAGCAAGAGTTTTTTAGAAGGAACTTTTCAGTTAAATCACAAAATGTGTAATTTACACAAAATAATAACTAAAAAGATGCGGAGTATATTCTGAAAGATGAAATTTAAAGTTTTTTCTTCAACTAAACTCACTTTATGTTTTACCCATGAACTTTTCACATTACCAAAAAAACTTTCTACTCCACAGAAAGAAAACGGTACTGTGGCGGGACACGGAGCTCAGTGTAGAGCAAGTGCTCAGCACGTGCGATGCGGGTTTGAGCTACAGCATTGTGGTGAGAGGGGGAAGGAAGAGGAAGAAAAAGAAGAAGAGGAAGAAGAGGAAAAGGAAGAAGAAGAGGAAAAAAGAAGGAAGAGGAGGAAGAAAGGAAAGAAAGAAGGAAGGAAAGAAGGAAAGAAAGGAAAAAATACTAATTACAAATACTGTAAAATTTGTTATGAGAACAGAAATTACAAGGATTAATGTAATAATGTCAAAATACAGAAATCAGTGATAGCAGATTTTCTTCTAGAGAAACTCAGGAGGACAGTCATGGTGCACTCTCCTATAAATCTGTAATCTCAGCTACTCTGAAGCTACTCTGGAGGCTGAGGCAGGAGGATCCAGAGTTTAAGGTCAGTCTGGGCAACTTTGAGACCCTGTCTGTTTTTTAAAAAAAAATAAAAGTTTTACAGCCTGTGGCTGTAGCTCAGTGGTAAAGTGCTTGCCTAGCATGCAAGAGGCCCCAGATAAAGTCCCAGCGTGGCAAAGGAAAAAAAAAAAAAAAAGAAGAAGAAGAAGAAGAAGAAGAAAAAGAAAGGAGCTGTGAGGAATTGACAGTTTTTATTCTTCATTGCCACAGCAGGCTGCCTTCCTCTCATTAAAATTTCAGCTCTTATAATTAGACATAATTATTACTCCATTGTTGGAGACATTACTCCAACAAGTCAAAGAACAGCTAAAATTTACTCTGCCACATAATATTCTGAATAAGCTGGATAAAAAATTGGTTAGAAATGGCATCATTTCTTCACTGCAGCCCATAAGTAGGAGATATATGAGACTCGGACCATGGAGAGAGGCCCAGACATTTCTCTGAATCTCGATTCACACCCCAGAATCGATACACTATATTAAGGAAGCGTATCCTTCCTTCCTCTGGCAGAGAACCACTGAGTATAAGGACCAACGTACGCACTGCATATGTCAACAGTATTAGGTAGAAAAACCAAAAGAAAAAAAAAGACTTTTGAAGTATATGTGAAAAATACTTCTTAATAAAGAAGGTGTTGGAAAACATTTACAAAATATGAAAATAAAATATCAAGGGAAAACAGCAAAATATTGTGCAACAATATGAGTACTAATTCTGTATTGGAGAGGGCAATAATTGGAACCCTAAAAGTCCATCAGAACAAGCCCACGCTTCTTTTGCTTCAATCCATATCCCCAGCACATAGCGCAGGAGACAGGGATGTACGCAAAACAGGAAAGCAGGCGCTGGCATCAGATCAGCTGCACACAGCCCCCAACTCTACCCCCTACCAGCCTGTGGCACTGAGTAATTTATCCAGCCTCTTCTCTCTCAATTGTTTAATCTACAAAGTGGTACCAATTGATAAAACACTTACCTTTTTGCCAGACACTGTTTTTAAATGCTTATCCTTTAACACATTTTGCTGTACCTGCAACTAAACCCAGGGCCTTTGCACACTCAGTCTTAATTTCTAATTTCTTATTTTGAGACAGGGTTTCACCAGGTAACTAAATTGCTCGGGCTAGGTTTAAACTTGCTGTCCTCCTGCCTCAGCCTCCCAGAGTGCTGGGATTACAGGCATTTGCCACCACACCCAGCTATTTAAAGCACTTTTCATAAACCTATTTATTCATGTATTTCTCTTCAAGCCTTTTGAGAAAGAAACTAATATCCCAATTGAAACATGAAGAAACGGAGGCTCAGAAAGTTAGCAACCAACTCAAGCAGGGACATACACAACTATTAAGTGACAAAAAGATCTCACGTTCCTGGCTACCAGTGCATCCTCGAGGTAACACGTTAGCTTAGACCTTCTCTGGCATATAGCATACATCCAATAACTAACATCGATACATATTAATAAATGTTTGCCAAATATTCACAAGATCCCGTGGTTACAGCAGAGGTCAGCAGGGAAAAATGCTGTGACAATTGGGGACACCGGCAGACTGTACAGTATGTTTATGACGGCACACGGTCCTTTTTTCACTTACAATAAAGAATCCTAACATCTAACTTCCTGAAATTGTCCTGTCCCCATCTCAGTGTCCCTGGGATCTTATGTCAGTCTGTTACCACCTGACACCTCCCCTCCCACTTGGCTGACAAAGTGCTCTTACAAAAAAACATTTCCATTGCTTATCCCCTTCAAGGAACCCACACCAGGCTGCCACATCAAATGAAAATTCTCCCGGGGGCTCCAGGTGTTTTAGTAAGTCATGGAAGGAAAAAAAAATGCCTTTAACTTTCATGCGAGTGTGCAAGTGTCCATTTATCAAATAAATACTTGATACAAATGACCACACTTCATTATAAAGAGAATAGCAGTGTCTGTGTTACTTCTGAATCTTGATAAGCAATTTTATTTCACGTGTGTAGTTTTGGAGATAGCTCAATTAAAAAAAGTGAACATTTCATTTCACTTCTATTCAAAATGAAATGAACTAGATCAGAGAAGCACATAAAGGGAAGAATATAAAAATTTGCATTATTATGAAATGCAACGTTAATATCTAGGTAAATTTCAGGAAGTGTTCTAAACTTTTGTCTTGAAGTTAGATCTTGAATCACAGAGAGAACTTGTAATGATCAGAGATGGAACTAAAACAAAAAGAAAGCAAAACACCTTAACATTCCAGACCAAATAATGTACCCATTTCTAAAAGAGTACCTTGAAAAGTTAACTAAAGCAATCAAAACATAGGAATTACTGGTGCTTTTAGTAAAAGGCTGCCTAGAGTAAACACAAGTTACTTAGTAACCACAGTCTGAATTAATGTCTCTAAACTAACCACATCACTAGACAAAAATAACATACTTTCATTTGAAGAGAATCAAATGATACATGTTTTGAAGATTTAGCAACTTTCCAAATGTTCAACCTGGCCTTTCCCCTTGGCATGAGGAGATGCAGGATTGCACTAGAAGTTCATCTCATTTGCTTACAAATGCAAATAATTTCGGACAAAAGCTACATCCAAATGTAGCTACCTCTAGACTATTCCATAGTTGAATGTTCTAATGTCAGCTCGGGATTCCTGAATACACACTCTCATTCAGTTGGAAAGTTCACATGTTCAGATAGCTGGAATAAGCAAGTCTACAGGTACCAATATAGTGGTTTTTGTTTTGTTTTAAAGAGATTGTTATTGTTCCTTCACCTGAGGATATTTGACTGAATAAATATCAACTGGGCCTCAATTTGGTGATATATTTGTTGATTCACATAAAGTTATGACTAAAAGAAAAAATCAATACCGGAAGTCAATGTAGTTAGGTCTGGAAGATGAAGACATTCTAGAATTTGTTATTCATTTGACAAATATTTATTGAACAGCTGCAATCCATCAGTCCCAAGGGATGGAAAATGATTCTAGCATTTCCAGGGAAAATTATGAGTCATTTTCCACAGTTTCAATTGAAAACTGCTTATAAATCTTTCACGGGGTCAAGAAAAATTACGACATTAGAAAGAATCACAAATCCAGTGAAGTAATTAAGATGTCTCTAATGACTAAGTGCATCAGCTGGGAAGGCCCCTCACACAGACTGGGCAGCATTCACATTATTTCTTCTCTCTCTCTCTCTTTTATTTTGAGCAAGAATTATCAGACTTTTCTCTAAAAGGCAATCTCTCACCCCCTAGGTTTTAGCTGTGAGTAGGCCTTGGAAGAATACTTAACAGAAGGATATGATTAAATTGACTCAGAGCAAGATGTGATTGTGCACACCTGCAATGCCACAACACGGGAGGCTGAGGCAGGAGGATCACTGTGAGTTTGAGGCCGGCCTGGGCTATATAGTGAGTTCAAGGTCAGTCTGGACTACCTAGTGAGACTCCATCTCAAAACATAAACAAATCAAAACAAAACAAAACAACACTGAAAGAAGCTGGTATTGTTAACAACTCTCGTTTTATCAGTCCTCTTCAGGAACCAATCCCAGAGACACCCTCTCTCTCTAGGAGCAAATCTTTCTGCTGAGGACTGACCCCTCTCGCTACTCCGTCCAGGGCCCCCAAAGGCAATAAAAATCAGGTATTCAAAAGAGGAATCTCAGGAAGCAAATCACCCTCTGTGTGTGCCCGAACCGAAAATGCACAGGCAGGTCCTTTTCCAGGTAGGTTCCCAAACCGTGTCACACCTCTGAAGAATCTGGGTAAATAAAGAGCATGCTTCTCAGAGACGCTAACTTGTGTAAAAAAAACAAAACAAAACAAAACACAAAACAAAAACACACACGCACACACAAAACACATAGCACAGCTACAGAATGGCCAGTATAATCCAGTTGTAGACTACATTTCTTAAGTTCAATTTAGCATTTATACTGAAAATGTAGAATTGCCAATTGAAACAAGAAATGGAAAAGGCAAACACACACACACCGCGGCTTAATCTCTGTGTAAAAAGTGCTGTCCACGGGCCGGGCTGTAGCTTAGGGACACGCTGCCTGAGTGTTAGGTTCCATCTGCCTGAGTGTTAGGTTCCATCGGAGCACTGGAAAAACAAACAAACAAACAAACAAAAGCCCTGTTCTTCCTCAAAAACCTGAAACAGGAAACCAAACATTTGGACGTGATTTATCTGCCGAAACAGATCTGTGTATTGACCTTGACGGGGCCTTTAATCATGAGACCATAAATCAGCGTCCTAATAATATCCACTATGTTTTGGAAATGCCTTATAACCCAAGATTTCATTCTGTGTCAGCAATCAGCAGGGTGTTCAGGAAGCAGCGCGCCTCCTGGGCCTGACTGAAAGCCGCCTGCTTCACTTGCTATCACACACTGACTTCCAGAACGAACCATCCGCACCCCCCCACCCCGCAACACCAGAGATATTTTCAAGCGTACAGATTACACGAATCGTTTATTCCTGAAGACATTTTTTTCTCGGTCATCAACAGGGTGAGTTGTTTTAGAGAGTTCTGGAAAACTATGTTTTGGTGACGCCCCACTATGTGCATTTCCCTGGGGGGCGGGGAGTCAGTGAGGGCTCCTGTCATTCGGGAGATGGAAAATGTCTCGAGAGTCTCGCAGACACGCAGGAAAGTAATCCCACCTAGAAAGGCGCCACACAGCCCGCGGAGGAAAGGCCACTTTTCCCAACCCTCGTCCCTCCCTCTTTACATCACAGCCAGCGCGGTGGTCTCGCCAAAGCTCGACATCATCTCCGCGACAGCATCCCGGATCCGACCCCGGAAAACACGCGCACCCTGCGCGGGCGGCCCTCCGAGCCCGCCCTCCGCCCGGGCCGCCGCTTCCCGCCTCGCGTCCAGGAGAAAGCAACGCCGGGCCGCGGGGCGGTGGGAGGGGGCCGGCGGTCGCGGAGCGCACCCCGCCGTGCACCCCGCCGCGCGAGCCCGCGGAAGAGGGCCGCGGGACACACGCGCCCGGCACGCCGCCTGTGCACCCGCGCGCGCGCCACACTCACCAGCAGCCCTGGCGCCCGGAGCTCGCGTGGGCGGCGGCGCGGCGGCTGCCCGCGCCCGGTCGCCGGCGTTGGCATCCGCGTGGCCGCCCTGCCCGGCCGCGGCGGGGGCCTTGCTGGAAGGCGCTGACTGCAGCGGGGCGCTGACCGAGCCGGTTAGGCGGCGCCCCTCGCTCGCCCCGCCGCGCTCCTCCGGCGCTCCTCTGCGGCCCGAAGGAGATCGGCTCGGTCCGCTGTCCGGGCTCCCAGACCCTGCTCCTCGCCGCTGCCTCCCCAGCGCCAGGGGACACCCGCGTCCTTGCAAAGCCACCCACAGGGCCAGACCCAGCACCTGCGGCAGCTCCCCCTGCAGCCGCGGCCGCCGCAGGAAAAGAAATTGTTGCTGCGAGGAGCCCGGCCTCCCGCCCGGCCCCGGCCCGGGCGCCGCCCCCGCCGCTGCCTCCTCCCTCTCCTCCCGCGTTCGGCGGGACGCCCCTCGCAGGTGGCCGCGCGACCCTGCGGACTGCGGGGCCCCGCGGGAGGGCGGCGGGAGGGCGCCCCGCCGGCTTCGCACAGACCGAGGAGTGTGGCGCCGGGAAGACCCAGAGCACCCCAGCGGGGGGCGGCTGGATTCGACCCTGAAATTGGCCCCAGACTGATTTGGGGAAAATCCCAAGTATACCTCATATAGGAATTTCATTTTGAGATTTATCCATAACTGGATACGCCCACTATGAAACACTTTAGCTAGCTCTCTTCCCACTTCCGCGTACTTGGCAAACACAAACATTGTATCTTCTGGATGTTATTACATTATTACCACGCGGTGTTTCCAGTACGCTCCTGGCACTGTGTCGGGCACGGAGTACATATGTAATCTTGCCTATCTGCGACACCGCTGCCCATAAAAGTTACTTTTACTCCCCACCCCCCGCCACAAGTAAGATATAGAGAAGTAAAGTTATTTATCTCAGGTTACTCACCTAGAAAATAGTATAAGTTGAAAGTTAAACTCTGATCTAGGAGGCAAAAGCAAAACCATTTGATCTGACATCAAAAGCCGTTACTTACTGGTTGAAGAGGTTTATTAAACTGTACACGTTTTAAGAACACTGCTTCTCATAGACAAAATTCAGGCATTTTCTTGAGCACAGATGGGAGGCTTGCTCCAGGCGGGAGAATGGCTACAGAGTGGGGCGCTGGGACATTGGTTTGTCTAAGATGGCTTTTCCTCTGGAGATGGAACTTCTGGCCCCGGCTCTGCCACCAACGCAGCTGCCTGGTCTTAGGCCTTTCCTCCTCTTAGGCATCACTGACTTTTAAAAGCAGGACCGTTAATTTTTGCAGCCTAGATTTTAAAGAAGCAGTGGTGTTATTTTTCTGGTTGTGAATTTGGTTCCACATTTTAAAATTAGGAAATTTCACAAAAATTCAAACTTTTTTGTTTTAATTTTCTGAAAAGTTGTGAGATTGGGCGATATTTAGTCCATGGTGTGTTCTATCAGCTGCCCGCCAGAGGTGGGGTAGCACGTGTTCCCCTTAGACTCCAAAGAGGCTTTTTAGTTTTCCCCATTCCACATCACTCCTCTGACTGACAGAGGAGTGCCCCCATCTGACTGACCCCTATCTGACTGACATGTGAAGTTGTGGTAGATATTTGAATTTTCAATGCTGGATTTAATAATCTCATGATTTACTAAACAATATATAATGCAATGATAATTAAGCAGGCTAGCCAGATTCCTAAAAAGTATTATGAAACAAAAAGTACCACATGCATACTTATAATGGTCATTGATCATGAATTTATGGTCTTAACTCCCTACTATATAAATCCACCTCCCCCCGACATGCACAAAAGCTAAGCGTGGTGACACATGCCTATTGTCCCAGTTATTTGGGAGGCTGAGGCAGGAGCATCACTTAAACTCAGAAGTCTGAAGCCAACCTTGGCAACACAGGGAGACCCTATCTCCAAAAAGAAAAAAAAAAAAAAACTCATAAAAGTCAAAATGGCCCATTACTCACTATACCCAACCCTGGCAGCCAAGGCATCATCACGTGACCTAAGTCCAGCCAATCAGAGGCTTCCGTGTAGATTTGAATCTGAATTCTGTGAATCAGGAAGAAATATTTCTGAAATAATTCCATTATCGATGAAGTGGCTTTTGTGTCCAGGAACAGTAGGCCCGAGGTAACAGAAGGGCCTGTTGTCCACCTTGGCAGTGACCAGAATGTCTAAGTGGGTTGTGAAGTGTTTAGTTCTGATTTCGTGATGTATTAGTGATGCGTTTAGTTCCATTTAGTGATGTGTTCTGTTCTTATTCCTGCCCATGTGATGAGCCTGGTTCTCCAGCCTTCCTGCTTCTCTATGTGCCACCTGATGGCCTTCAAATACTCTTTTCTTTCCGTTAAGGTAGCCAGAAATGGTTTCAGTGTTTGACATCAAGAACTAACCCAGCAATTTTGGAGAAAGGAGTTTCAAACTCTGTCTCCCTTCATTAATTCAGTAATGCAGAGTGAGCACAAATGTATTTGTATAACTTTTACCTTAGAAAAGTTTAATGTGTCCTATAGATTTATTTGCATTTGTAAGATTCAATCTCAATAATAATCAAAATACATTTTTTAAAAGGTAAGATTCCCTCCTTACGAAAGATTCCATTTCAATAGTAGTGAAAAACAAAAATGTGACGAGACAGGCCGGACCTCCGCCATATGCTTCTGCTTCTGAATAAACATCCCCTTATCACAGGTTCGAGTGCAATGAAATGAGCTCTCTAACCCGGCCGTGCAATTTTTATACTCTGCTGGGAAAATTCACGAACATTTAGCAGAAGTTATAAAATGCATATACCTCTCTCCTCAGTAATTAATTTCACTTCTAAAAAGCAATCTGACCAGAGGAAATCTGAAGCAAGGAATACAGTTTTTTCATTGAAATTAGTATTAATTTTGGGAATCAAAATGTCATCACAAAACTGCTTAGGATACAATGTTGAGCAAAAAAAGATACAAAGTTGATACTCAGAATTTCAAAGAGGTAAAAACACAGAAAAACCTCAGGGAGAATTTATTAAAATTACTTCTCAGAGATTACTTAGGGACAACCAGAATTACTTCTTTATACTTTTTTTTTTAACTTCCTTATACTTAACAATAATTTTAATTCTCCTACAGTGGTGTGCTTTCCTGTAGGAAAAAGAGATATTTAATTGTTAAAAATGAACAGAATTTGCAGCCAGATAAAGATGAAGTTATATTGATCACAGTATGTAGGTCATTATAATACTCAAAAAAGGAGTGAAAGTGGGAATAAGGAAGAGAGGCAGGAAGAAAAAGCACAGAGAAGAGTGATGGATCAGGGGTTCTGACTTCATTTCCTTCGTTGATGGTGTAGAAATAGGACATTACGTTCTAAATTGTTTCATTAAGCAAGGCTGCCTTTGCGTGTTTCCCAGCTGATGAAAAGTGACAAAACATTAATACTTTTCTCACTGGAGGGGTAATAATGAAGCCAGAATGCAGATGTTTTCCCATCCCAGTAAGAGATCAGCTCTGAGAAACTGGGGGCCTCAAGATGTTGGTGTTCAAGAGAAAAATTTGCTCTTCTTGCCTCTGGTTGGTCACATCATGGGGCTTACCACTCTCTTTGGGGACAAGAGCTTGGAGTAGTCTCTTGCTATCAGCATCCTGGTTGAAACTTATTTCTTAGAACTGCCAATGCAAAAAGAAAGTATGCATGGCTGAATCTACAGTAATCAGGAAGCTGAAACTATGTTCACGTACTCCTCTGTTTGGTCCACGTGCATAGTGGCGATCCCTGGGGTAACAGGTGCTCTCCCTGGGGTATTCTTGTTGACACCAGATGCGATAGACTCCTTTTTTTTCACATTTAGACTAGCCTGGCTCTGGATTATTTCTGAAGTCAACATCTCCAGGGAAGGACAAGTACTGAAATATCTAAATGGTTTTATTGGAAGAAATATTTATCTCAGACATTATTGTATATTTAAAGTATGTACCTCAGGACCTGGGGATTTAGCTCAGTGGTAGATTGCTTACCTAGCAAGTGCAAGGCCCTGAGTTGGATCACACACACACACACACACACACACACACACACACACACAAAGTATGTACCTCAGAAATAAGTATATCCTTAAAAGCTCCTGTTCTTAAAATTGTGATTTTTGTTATTGCTTATACCAATAGTTCTCAAAGTATAATCCAGGGGTCCTTGAAATTTTTTCAGTCTGCAAGGTCCAAACTATTTTCATAAAAGTATAAATATATTATTTGACTTTTTTTGCTCTCCTCTCATGAAATTGCTGTGGAGAGTTGCAGAACATATGTGTGTGTGTGTGTGTGTGTGTGTGTGTGTGTGTGTGATGTCACCACAATTTGAAAGCAGGTGCAGATAGGATTAGAGCTTCAGCACATGAATTTTGGGGAGATACAATTCAGTCCATAGCAACTCATTTGCCTTTTTAACAGTAAGTGCAAAATAGAACGTGAAGGAAATCACACAGTGTTACACCGGTCTGTTAGAAACTTTGTACTCCTGGAGACAAAACAATCATGAATCTGTTACTGTATAGAGTCGTTTACTCACTTTCTCCGATGAAATGTCAAATTTTGCCATCATAATTCACTTTGTTGTAATATATTATTCATATTTTCCAAGACTTTTGTAGACACAAAGTACCCTCCCCAACACACAACGAAAAAGAGAAGGGGAAATTCTGAGAGGTTGGTTTTTTTGACTTCCCAATTTTTTGAGTCAGAAGAATCTTTATCCTTCTTTGAGGCAGAAAATAGGATGCATTTTTAAATACGCGGTCTTTGAGTTTAAGCATCAGAGGGACCAGGGACATAATTCAGTCCAGCTTCCTTCTTACAGAAGGGAAACTGTGACTTTAAAAGTGGCCGTGACTTGCTCAGGTCACTGAGAATGGCATTACAGTCTAGTCCTGTCTCCGTTCATTATGGTCAGGAAACTTAATTACCTTACCACTAGCTAGTTTTATTAGATTTCACCTTTACAGATTGCACATCACTCTCCCAGGCATGATCTCAGTCAGCTTGTTTAAGAATTCTGTGAGAAAGGAAGGACAGATTAGGATAAAGAATTGTTTTTCTAGAAGTGGTGCACAGAAACAAATGAGGAGAGAAAATGGTAAATCTGCAAAACATGTAAGAATAGGGTCAGAATTAAAGTAGAATCAGACACCACACAGAAAAATGAGCATCTATTACATATTTGAGGAGCGCTTGTTCTTTTTATTTTTTCTATTACATATAATAAAGAAGTAATCTATTTAAATTTGATATTGTATGGCAGAATAAGCACAAAAATTTGTTGGAAGGATTGCATTTCAAGGATAAATTGACTAATTTCTCTAGGTTCCAGTTTCTTGACGAGTCAACACAAGAGAACTCTTATGATGATTAAATGAAATCACATCTATAAAGCAGCTAACTCTACATCTAAGACAAGCAGGAGCTTAAGGAGGACTTGAGCCTGGATTACAAAGCAATAGTAGTATCATCGCTTGCAATGGAAAGAATAGAATGAAATCAAATGGTAGAATGCAGAGAAATGGTGATGTATTTGGGATGCATGCGGAAGAAAGGCCTGGAAGTCCTGAGAAATTAACCTCATGAGACAGAGTTAGGAGGGAGGCATCTGCCAAGTGGTAACAGGTGAAAGGTGATGGATGAAAGCCTCAGGAGAGCAAATGGGAAAATCCTGATCGTCAAGGATCAAATCTTACCAAAAGGCCCTCTGCTCTGGGCTGTGCCTGGAGGAGGACTCAGGAAAGGTGGTCTTAAGACCACAAGTGCATGGTGAGTACTATTCATTATAGTGTAATTATTAATGACTCCTGGCCCTTCCCTGAGCCAGGGACTGGGCGAAGTGACAGGCTCGCGTCAGCTCGCTCTGTTCCCGCAACTCTATAAAGTTGATCAGAGTGGCACCTTCCTCCTTTCACAGATGAGAGCGTGGGGTGGTACGGGCTGCCCGGAGCCATGAGCAGAGAGTCTCGAAATGAAGACTGACGAACAGGGCCATGTGCTGCAGGGATGAGAACAAGTTTAATTTTAGGTCTCTAGATGGAATCTTTAGAGGGTCGAGGTTGACTGGATGATCTCTTACACTGTCTTAGTCCAAAACATTATTCTCTACTTGGATCCTTAGAACTATGAACAAGAGCTATTTGCGTAGAAAGTGAGACTGCTCACGCCAATGGTTAGGTGAGGAGGCTTTGAAGTCAGACAGACCTGGGTTTAAATATTAGTACTGCCACTTTGCAGGTGTGTGACCACTGAGCAGGTAAATTAACTTCTCTGAATTTTAGTTGGCTCACCTTTAATGACTGAGATTCTAACATTATCTCAAATGGAGTTGGTAAATATTCACTGAACTGGTGTACTAAAGCGCTTAGCACAGTAATCAGCATCCTGCAGGTGCTTGATTAAATAATCAGCATTTCATTAGTAGTAAAGAGAATTTCCAATTACAAGTAGTAGTCAAGGCTGAGACAGAGTCAGAGAGACACCTGTGAGCTATCCTGTAAGCTCATTAGCTTATGAAGTAATAAGAACTTGTATAGGGGCAGGAGGGAGTATGATAATTAGAGACAAAGTCCGTCTATGTATTTACAGGCCATTTACTTTGCAATTTTTCCAATCCTTCCTGGATCATGGTGCATTTTGCTTGTAAACATTTGGTTACTCTTTCAGCCACAATATCAGAGCCACATAGAGACATCTGGAATGTACGCTGGACAAAAGGAGACAAAACACATCTACTAGCAAATATTTCATTAAGGTATGATAACTTGATTGAAATCTATATTGACTTAGTTTAAAGAAGTGGTTTCAATAGAAATAATTTAACTCTAGAATTATCTTAGAGCCTGGAGAATAATTTGAATTCCAGAAGCTCTTGGTGATGAGGAATAATATTACATATGATCTTTGATTTATTTATTTTTGGCTGGTTTTATTATTGTTTTTCAAGTCTTCTGCAAAGAATATCTAGACTTGTATAATAATATTTTTAGTTGTAAAGATGTATGCCCCCTTTCTTACTGACACACCTATGTAAAAGGGCATTCTGAAAGGGATATCAGACCACTGTGTTCAAGACTACTTGAATGGAAAGGGTCTGTAAGCAAGTGTAGGGAGGGGAAAACTTTTCCTCCACCCACTGAGGGCTATATAGTAGAATCTATGAAATAAATCGACAGTAGGCAGATTAGTAGGAGAAAAGGTCTAACAAATTTATCATGTGCATGGGGCATCCCATGAACGAAGAGTGAATACCAAGAGCCCAGGGAGTTCTAGAAGCTTACCAGCTCCTTAGCAGAGAGAGCTTGGAGGTTTAGGCAACTGGGGACAGTAAATTATCTTGGGAAAGGAATGAGCTTTCACAAGAACATGTCCTAGCCTGTGATAAATTCTATTTTAGATTGTACAACCTCCAGTCTCATCTTTTGTGGTATAAGTTTAAATATCCCTGATGGATGAAGTTTTTGGAGATTCATGACATCTGAGTTCCTTTTGGAAGATTTGCCTTTAGGCAGGTAAGGGAAGTTGAAGGGAAGCCCCTTCTTACGTTTGCTGATTCCCCAGTGCCAGAAGTTTGAAACAATGAGTGAACTAAAATACAGATTTTAGGGTAGCATTTCCTAACCTCCTTCACAGCATCTGGACTTAAGATGGTAAAACCTTGAGTCTTGGCTGGGGATTTAGCTCAGTGATTAGAGTGCTTGCCTTGCAAGCACAAGGGCCTGAGTTCGATCCCCGGCACCACAAAAAAAACAAACAAACAAACAAACAAAAAAAAAAAAACCTTGAGTCTTTCTACAGCATGTTCTTTTTCCCTCTCCTACTCACTGCAAAAAAGAAAGAAAAGTAAAATCTATCATTGAAGGCTAGAGATGCCTGAGGCTGACAGGGCCTGGGTGAAACTCTTTGCTTTAGGCCCCAGGTCAGCTTGCCCTAAGGGCCCATGCAAGCTAAGGACCTCCTTCAGTGCATCTTCTGCTGAGGGAGTTTAGGCTCTGCCCCTGAGGCCCAGCCTTAAACCAAGATGTTTTTGCAGGGGAGGTCTTGAGGCCCAAGACCTGCAAAAATCAATTGACATCCACATTTACTCCCCACGCCACCCTTTTTCTTAATTGTTGGAGTATCTTTGTGATACATAATAATTACATTCATGGTGGGAAATTGGTACATATAAATATCACAACTCTACCATTTTTACATCTCCTCCCTTCCTCAGATCCACTTCCCATCTCCACGAAGTCTACCTCTTTGCTTCTTACCATGTCTCTCTTATTTTACTCTTTAAATTATTTATATTTTCATTTTTCATATGAGACAAAACCATACAATATTTATCTTTCTGTGTCTGATTTATTTCACTTAGTGTTATGGTCTCAAGATCCATTCATTTTCCCACAAATGACTCAAATTTATCCTTTTTTATGGATGAGCAATACCCCATTGTACATAAATACCACATTTTCTTCTTCCTTTCATCTCTTGATGGGCATATAATTTGTTTCTATAATTTAACTATTGTGAGTTGTGCTGTTACAAGCATAGATATGCATGTATCACTATGATATGTTGACTTTCTTTCAAGAAGATATCCAGATGAGGAGTGATTGGGGCAAATAAAATTTCTGTTTTTAGTTTTTTGAGGATTCTCTGTTCTGATATTTGTAGTGGTTGTACTAGTTCATATTCTCACCAACAAGGAGGAAGTTTTCCTTTATCCTCACAACTTTGCGAGCATTTGTTGCTTTTGATGACTGGGATGAGACAGAATCTCAGTGTTGTTGTGACTTGCATTTCTCTAATGGCTGAAGATGCTGAACATTTTTTCACGCGCTGATTTCCATTTGTACTTCTTCTGAAAAGTGTCTATTATTTCAGTTGCCCAATTTTTGATAGCGTATTTAATTTAGGGGGGTCTCATTTTCTTGAGTTCTTTATATAGTCTAGGTACTAGGAATTTTTTTTTTGAGAAGTATATGGCCAATTTTTTCCCATTCTGTAGTTTGCTTCTTCACTCTGTTATTTCCTTTGCTGTGCAGAAACTTTTAATTTGATGTGATCCCATTTGTTGATTCTTGATGTATTTCTTATGCTATTGGCATTCTCTTCAGAAAATCCTTGTCTATGCCTAAGTCTTCAAGAATCTTATATCTAGATCTTTGACCCATTTTTATTTGATTTTAGCATAGCACGAGAGGTATGCATCTAGATTCATTTTTCTGCATGTGGATAACCAGTTTCCCCAGTACCATTAGTTAAAGAAGCTATCTTTTCTCCAGAGTGCGTTTTTGGATCCCTTATCAAAAATCAGATCGCTGAAAGTGCATGGAGTTGTTTCTGCATCCTCAATTCTATCCATTACTCTTTCTATTTTCATGGCAATTTTTATTACTGTAGTTTTGTAATATAACTAGAGATCTGGGATTCTGATGCCTTCTGGTTTGCTCTTCTTGCTCAGAATTGCTTTGTCTCCTCTGAGTTTCTTCTGGTTCTATATAAATTCTAAGATTTTTTTTTCGTAGCTCTGTAATAAACGCCGTTGTTGTTTTGATTGGAGTTGCATTAAATCTATGTAATATTTTGGTAACATGGCCATTTTGATAATATTGGGTCTGCCTGTCCAGGAACAGTAGCTATCTTTCCATTTTCTAAGGTTGTCTTTAATCTCTTTCATCAGAACACTACAGTTTTTGTTACAGTGGTCTCTCTTTTTCTTGATTAGGTAACACATTCCTGTCTGCTTGAACCACCTGTGGCACATGCATGACTGTCGCACGGGGAGGCTGGTACCACGGGTGATGCAAACGGATCTAATTCCCGTTATCAGTCTTTTTACTGATGGGATTAATAAAAAACCACCCAATGGGACAGTCACGCAGGTACCACTAGTGGCTCAAGCTGCCTAGCAGAGAGACATAGGAATTCTAGTCTCTTTATGGACATGTGAATTCTTAGATATTTAATATTTTTGGAGCTAGTGTGACTGGGATTGTTTCTCTGGTTTCTTTTTTAGTGGATTCATTGCTACTGTACATAAATGCTACTGATTTTTGTGTGTCGATTTTGCATCATGCAACTTTGCTGAATTTGTTTATTAGTTCTAAGAGTCTCCTGATAGAGTTTTTGGGTCTTATAAATAAAGGATCTTGTCATTTGCAAGTAAGATAGTTTGACTTTTTTATGCCTCCTTTATCAGGATTTTGACTTTTCCCCTAGATTGTGAAATATTTCTATGATTTCATGAATAATTTTTACATATTTGAGGTCATCTTTTGACTGTTCCTTAACTGCTATAATTCTTATGTTGGATTTTTGAATCAGCATCTTCCATGCTGTCTTGTTGTTTTTAATGTATCCCTAAGTACATGGTGTATTACATGAATTTTGCCTTCAAATACATCCTGGCAGTCTCCCCTTAGATTGGTCATTCCCATTGATCGTATTTTGATTGATTTTTTCATATTCAGGATTTCTGCTTGATTCCTTTCATATTCACTAATTCTTTAGAAAAGTGGGCATTCTTATGTTGCATTGTCTTCTTTAATACAATCAACTTTTTGTTCATATCTTTTCAAGCTTGCTGAACATTTTATTAATTAGATCCTTTATCTGTTTATTTACATACCCCTGAAGTTTAAATTCACTGAGCGCCTTATGGATTTGCTTATTAGTTTCTTCTTTGTCCTCTTCAAACATCTTTACCATTTGGTTTTTGAGTTCTTTGCCTGAGACTTTCTTCACTTCAATGCCCATAAAATCAGCCTTTGGAGAGTTAGAGATTTTGGAGACATTTGTTTCTTTATTTTCTCATGTTTCTATTGTTTTGTTCTGTGTTGAGGGTTGAAGATCAGTTAGGTAGAAAACTCTCTGGCTACTGTGGAGATTTCTTTAGTTAGTGTATGTCTCCCTGTGATGTGACTTTTGCTCTGGTTATGTTTTGGTGATCATATAACTAATCAACCAATTCAACGTAATAGACTCATCCTGGTCATTGTATTGCAAAGAGAGAACGATTGTGGGTTATATCAGCATCTACAGAACCAACCATATATCAATCACGTAATTTAAAACTAGCTTTAATGACTTCACACCTTTCTCAGTGACTCAAAAAAACTATGAAAAATTATCGATGACAAGCACGTAGGGGTGTAGAGGATGAGCGAAAGAGAAAGGAAGAAGGAAAAAATAAAATTGGTTGGAAAGAAGGGAAGATGCAAAAGAGATTAACAGCAAATAAAAAAGGAAAAGATAACTGATGATTTTCTGTTTGCATCTGTGGTGGAGGGAAGGGGTGAGGGGGTGGGAAAGGTTATTTGTAGGGGCAAGAAAAAGGGAGAAAGAGGGGGAAGTTTAATTGGAGATTGGGGAAGCTGTAGGAAGGTTGGAACCAATTCATATGAGAGGAGAAAGCTTGTGTTTCCATCCTCCACACACAATTTTTGCTGAGGGTTAAGCTGATGTGACTCTGAAGATACTATCTGAAATATAGCGCTAATTAATTCTCACTCTCTATTTCACTTATACAAATTATATACATAAATCAAATGAGAGGAGAAAAAGAAAAGACAATAGAAAACAAACATATATAAAGACACAAAATTAATGAGCCCTGTAAGTCCTATTTATACTTCAGTCTGAATGTGACCAATGTGCTCTTCCCGCTTAGTTCAAAAACGGAGAGTCCTTGACTTGTAGGAGCTGTGGGGGGCTGAGCTCCAGTCCTCTGTGATTGTGTCTGGGGGACCAATGTGGAGCTGGTTCCCTCCTGTGGTTTATTCTCTGGCCCACCACTGAGCAAAGAGGGTTTGAGTGTCTCGGGAAAGCAGAGCCTGCTTGGAGCATGCTTCTCTTTCCGCCTCCAGGCTCTTAGCAGAGTTGTTTGCACCACTTGACAAATGGACATCAGATGGCACTCTAAGTAGTAATTATACTGGGTGTTACCTTTAGAAGCATTTTCTTTCATTTTCCAATTAAAAAAAAATAAGTGAACGTTACATCTTCACTTTGAATAAAATAAAAGAAGTGGTATGTTTAGAAAAGAAACAGTAATGAGCATACTGTACTCAGTGGCATGTGACAGTCTCTCTTTCTTTTTTCACTGACTGGTAAGCCAGAAGATGATCTGTAAGACGGCTTTACACTCTAACGATTTGCAATTCTTTACCTTAATTGAGAGGGCAGTGTGATATTTAATTAACATGAAATAGACAAGTGGGGACGTAAACTGCTCTTCTTAGGAGGGAAGAGGATGCCACATATACAGTTCGCTTTGGAAAATCATAAGAAAAATATATTTACTAAAAGAACGATGAAAAACATTTTAAAACATGAAAGTCAATATTAAATTGTGAACTTGATAAGTAATCCTTCAAGTATAACACTGAATTTTTTTATGATCCCCAGCATTACTATGTACCCTAACCAAGAAATATTAAAATGCTATAATGGGCCAATTAGTGTACATGTTCTTGTACAATTTAGTGAACAAAAATTATATCTTGAAGGAACTGACAAATAATATTCTAAGAGACATAGTTGCAAAGTAAGCAGTCAACAAATAATTAAACTCATTAGTGGTCCTCCTAGAGTGAAGTTTGGTTATATAAAGAAAAATCTCCAAGATTCCAGAAACTTACGGGCCAGAAATCCAACACCTTCAGAAACTGTGTTATCTGGGAATCTACCCAAAGTTCAGCTCTCTGAATGACACAGATACACACGGATCTGTTTCTTTTTTCCTTAAGAGTGAACTGGGATTTTACTTTAGCTTATACCCCGTGTTGGTAGATGGGAAAGCAGCCAAAATCAACCAAAAAGTAAGGACAAGAAATGGGGTATAGACACTTTCCAGTATGTTCACAAACGTCTGGTGCACTGGTAGTTATTCTATATTTCTCACACTGATGCATACTAGAGGCTCTTTGGACTCTAAAAATCCAAAGGGAGAAGTCACTATTACCCCTCTGGGAAGGATTTTGAAAGCTAGGCTAACAGTGCTGTTTGTGCCACTTGACAAACAGACACCAGATGGCACTCTAAGTAGTAATTTTACTTCTGCTCTGCGTGCATGTGTGTGTGTGTGTGTGTGTGTGTGTGTGTGTGTTTTATTAGTGCCTGTTTGCAGTACCTGATTATATTTCCCTAAATTGAACATTTTGTTTTCCCCTTCCCTTCTCTCTCTCCCTCTCTCTCTCTCTTTCCGTCTTTCTTTCTTCTTCTGTCTTCCTACGGCCTGTTTGATACAAGGGCAAATTGTCATACATCAGAAACTTGCAGGAGAAGAAGTACATAGTCAGATCCCAGTTTTTCCCATAATGCTTCTCGAATAAGATGGCTTCCTATGCTGCCACCAATGACTCAGACCTGGGACGCGTCGTGTGCTAAATGTGACCCAGCCCTTCCATAATAGAAAGTGAGACCAGTCTTTACCACTTGGGAAAACAAAAGAGTAAGAGTGAGGATGAGAATTCTCTGAGAGTATGGTGACTTCGTGAGAGTGGGGAAACAGCAGTGGGGGAGAGTCCTAGAAAATCGCCTTTGTTGGGAGCTAATTGCACGTTTAAATCCACTTGATCTGTAGAAGGCTTCACCTCTGAGTGTGTGTGTGTATGTGTGTTATAAAAGTACTGTACATATGAGTATGTGTATGAATCATAATTTTAATTAATTATCCTAAAATGATACACTTGTAAA
Organism: Hystrix cristata; assembly: GCA_004026905.1. NCBI lineage: Eukaryota > Metazoa > Chordata > Mammalia > Rodentia > Hystricidae > Hystrix > Hystrix cristata. The sequence goes on from PVJO010001295.1 coordinate 81,634, forward strand.
ACTGCAACTCAGATCAAGAAATAGAGTATTTCCAGTACCCCAGAAACTCCCTAAAATTTCCCCTCAATTACTCTTTCCTTTTTCTCCTAGTAGGAAAAAAATTTACACAATCATCATTACCCTATTTCTAACAACATGTATTAATTTGTTTAAGATAAATTTTAATTAATTAACTAATTAATTTTGCAGTACTAAGGATTGAGCCCAGGTCTTTCACACTAAGCTACGTACCAAACTATGTTATTTCATTTCATTTCACTTATTTTTTAAGATATGCTCTTGCTAAGTTGCTAAGTTGCCCAGACTGGGCTTGAACTGGTGAGCTTCCTGCCTCAGTGTCCCAGGGTATCAGGCTAAGAGGCGCGGGCCACCACACCCAGTTTTGAACAAGAAATCTATGAGTATGGCTCAGTGGCTGGGCATTTGCCAGCACATCGGAGGACCTGGGTTTAATCCCCAGGACTGAAAGAAAGATATATGAAAATGGCATTATGAGACTATATTATTTTTTATCAAATTTCTTTGCTCACTATCATGTTTGTGCAACTTATCTATATTTCTGCAGGCAATAATGATGTGTTCATTTTATTGCTATGTAGTATTCTATTACATTAATATACCAAATTATGTTTTTCCTTTCCACAATTGATAGAATTTGGCCTTGTTCTTGGGTTTAAACCCTGGGTGTTGAGTGCACATTTTAATTGTGTTTATCACATTGGCTTCTCCCTCTGTTTCCACAGAAGTTGTATTTGGGGAGAAACTGACGATACTGTACTTATAAATGTCTCACAGTTGATACCGTGGGGTTTGGTCTGGGACAAGTTCCTAGGTTCTTGTGCATGAAGAACAAAGAATTGTACATGGCACATCATGCTAAGGAAGCAGCAGCAAAGTTTAATTTGGCAACAGCACACTCAAAGTGAGGGAGCTTGTGCTGGCAAAAGGAAAATTGCTTGAGCTCTGAGGGTGCTGGGTTTAGGGATTTTAAATGCTGTGTGGATCTAGGGTGCATCTCCACTTGCATCTCTCAGAGCATGATTGACAACTTGCTTGGCAGGCTACTAAGTCATGTCAGTGTGTCCGTGGTGCATGTCTTCTACCATAAGTCACTCCATTATAATAGGATGTATTAGGTGCAACCCATATACACAAGTGTGCACTGAGCTCCAGATGAGGAAAGTTTACTGCATGTTATGCAGGAGGATTTGGTGGCATGCATCCTGGTCTGGGATTTTGGAATTGTCCAGGGCTGGCTCAGGAGTCCTTGTTTTTCCTATCTCTGCCTCCAGGTAGTGAGCCTTAGGACAAAGGTTGGGGAGAAGGGTTTGCCCTGGGGCGTTGCCGAGGTCAGGTGAGTGGAGGGAAAGGGTCCACCAGAGAGGAGAGGGGAGTAGCCCTGGACTCCCAGTTGCACTGTCTGTAGCACAGTCATACACCTACAATCTCGTGGTGTGATTAAGCAGAGGAAAAGCTGAAGGGGAGAAAGAACTGGTGGCCCCTCAACACTTGGCAGTCCAGCCGGCATTTCTTTACTTGTCAGCTGAAGCTCCAAAGAAAGTGAAAACCTTCATCCCTCACATGGCTAGGTGCAGAGCTAGCCAAAGATGGCTCATGCTATTGATGAAAATCCATCACAACGCCAGCCCGTATTTACGGCTAGAGTGACATGCAGGTACAGGAATGGGCAGAGTTGCTGGTGACCATCTTTCCAGACAATTTCCCATAATGTAGGCATTTCAGATCATTAGCTCATTTAATTTTGATGAAGTTTGTTGTGGGAGAAGAAACCGAAGCAGAGGAAATGAGGAACCACATGGGCCACAAGAAAACAGCTCTTTTATTTATTCCAGTACAGGCGTAGGCCCAGGGAACTAACATCCAAAATCTGAGCCCCAAGGGGTCGGGGAGAGCTCAGCTGGGTGGGGGAAGCTACTAACATCTTAAGGTATAGACTAAACCTATTGATTCAATACACTACTTTTCACCTTATTACAATACAGGCATTGGCTGGTTACATTGTTTTGTTTTGTTTTGTTTTGTTTTTTGGCGCTGGGGATTGAACTCGGGTCCTTGTGCTTGCAAGGCAAGCACTTTAACCACTGAGCTAAATCCCCAGCCCGGCTGGTTACATTGGTTACAACAATTTCACCTATTTTGCGTAGGAATATAGTCACTTTATCCCAAGGGGAGGGGTACAGAGCATGTCTGGTTAGTTTCAGCTGGTTCTGTTATTTGTCTTCTTCATAAGCAGAGCTCAAAGTTCAGCATGTATTGGCACATTTCTCTGCTTGTTTTAAAACTCGCAAGTTGCCTCTCGTCCCCCTCTGGGTGCGGCTGTCTGTGAGTTTATGGTAAGGGTCCTACCACAGTCAATGTTTTAGATAAAGAAACTGATACTCAGAGATCTGCAGGTCAATTGCCCAAGACTGTAAGGCTTGTGATGGCAAAGCCAGGGAAAGAGTCACTCTCTGTTTCCAAAGACTGTTCTTTTTGCTTATCCCACAGAATTTCTTGGTTTTTCTACAATATTTGGTTAGAGCATAATTTGGATGTAAATTTAAAGAACTCTAGACTCCCAGGCCTGAGTCTTAAAAACGATGAAAGGGAAACTTGAGTACTTTCAAATTCACATGGGAAACCAGATCAGGAACTTGAAATCCCTACCCTGTGACATTACCTGGCAACCCAACATTCATGGCTGTGCCTACGGGGCTTCCCGAGGTCTCATTAGTCTTACAACCTGCCAGGTGCCACAAGTCATGAGAGGCAGAGGGGAACAAATGGGTGGTTTCCAGCCATCTTCTGTGATCAGGAGCCCTGAGGTGCAGATCTAGGAAGCTGTACAGAAAATCCGACATCAGCTCTGAGCTAATTCAGCCTTCTCCTGGGACCACCTGCAAAGGATGCTGCCTCATGCTGTTTGCATCTGGGCTAATGTCAGGCAGGCTGTACTCTGGGAGAAAACGTTTTAATAAGAATTATGGATTTATCTATTGTGTCATTTAGACAGCAAGCATTAATGCCAGTGTTGTAATGCACCCGGCCAACAAGGCAATAGCCAATCAAGTTAAAATTTTAAAAGTTCAGGAATCTTAAATCCCAATTATTAATATGGAATGTCAGTGGTCTAGTGATGCTTTGGGGGCCAGAATGAGGCAAGCTGTGGAAACCAAGAGACCATTATAGCAGCAAGATGTCTACTTGCTCCTAATAACTAAATATAGCATATTATTAAGATGAAATACTCTCCAGTCTTTTTGAAGAAGCAGAGGAGCAGCAGAGGCAGACAGATCTGAGCTCAGGCCCGGCTCTGATGCCGCCTGTCTACTCGGCTGATAATTTTACCTCTGAAAATCTTAGTTTCCTCATCAGTACAATGAGAATAATAATACTGCTGAACTCATAGGGTTATTATGAAAGAACATTGAATGAAGAAATGTGGATTAAGTCTTCAAGATGTGTCCAATGAACTAGTATTTTTATAATTATTATCCCAAGAAATTATAATGAGGACTAAACTAGACATATGTATTATGTACATGGCAGAAGGTTCAGCATGTGTTGAATGCTGAATAAATGAGAGCTGTTATTATATCCAGGAAATGCTAGGCAGTTACTAAAATTGATACTAAAGACTACTTTACAACATGGAAGGGTGTCACTACATGCAGTCAAAATGCAAGCATAAGCTGCAAAACATAGTGCACAAAACCTCAATCTTTGGATGTAAATATCTGTGTACACAGCCGTGAGAAAGAGATTTAAAGGATATAGATGCAAAATCACACACTATAGTGGTTAAAGTCATTGATTCTGAAGCTAAAGCTGCTGGCTTTTATTCCTTTTATTACATTTATTAGCTGCACGACCCTGGGCAAGTCATGTGAGGTCTCTCTCTCAGCTTCCTTGGGTTTTAAAAGAGGATTATTATAGAACCCACCTGTTTTAGTTATTTTTCTCATTGCTGGGATGAAATACTCGACACTCAAAATTAAAGGAAGAAACGTTTGTTTAGCTCACAGTTTATAGAGGTTTCAGTCCATAATTGGGTGGCTCCAGGGTGGGGTCGCATGGCAGACAGGCAGAAGGCAGAGGAGAATCAGTTCATGGGGGAGCAGAAGGTAGCAAAGCAAGCAGGGGATCAACAAGCCTCTTTCTGTCCCTTATATTTTAACCTGTCTACCTGTTAAAGAGTGGATAGCACTGCCACCCTTAATCCCAGCACCACATCCCTGATCCCAGCAGAACTATGCCAAACCAATCAGTGGACTAATTTAGTAATCATACACCCTTGATCCAGTCATCTCTAAAAAGCCCCACTTATGACTGCATGAGGCTTTGGGGGGACATCTAGAAACAAACCACAACACCACCTCAGAGGATTGTTAACCATATTAATGGTGTTAATACACATAAGTGGTTTAGACTATTCCTCAGCACAATAAGAATTACCTATATGCTTCAAGGCGAATGTTTGTGTGTGCATGTGCACATGCACATGCATACATACGTGTGTGTGTGTATTCTTGTAGTAGTTTTCTTCACTATTTGTTAAATTTAAAAGTTCTTAGTTTAGAGGCTAGAATGGCAAATGAAATCACTTGACATGTATTTCTTATTTTCTTCATTGACTTTCCTTGAGAAACCTATGTGGATGTACCCCCAATTGTCCCTCCATGAAATTTTAATACCACAGAATATATATATATATATATATACACACATATATCTCCATTTATACTATATATCCAGAATATACCACCCCAAAATATGCCACATTAGTTTAAAGATTATTCTAAAATGAAGACCTTTGAGATTAAGCAGATTTAGGCAACAGGGGACAAAACCTTCTCAGAGCTTCCCTTTTCTCAACAAAGCAGCGATTTCTGGGAGATAAGGCTGCTATAAATTCTCTGCAGGGCAGAACTTCTCCCAGGAGCGAGAAAGCAAATAAAACCTACCCTAATCCCTTCTCCAGGTGAGTTTTATGGCTATAAAAGAAACAAAAAAATCATAACTGTGTTGACACATATTTTCACAAACATCAACTTCTGTTCATTTCTTCCCCAAAGTCATTTGTTTCCCATCAGTGCGTTTCTCTCTGACCTATTAAAGTAGGATATAAACCTCAAATTCCATTCGGCCCCTGAGCAACTAAAGTCTCCATGTTTATGTCTGTTGCACAGCAAATAAACAGTTTTTCTCATGTTAATCTGCCTGTTGTTGTTTTGCAAACTCTGGTGATGAAACATAAGAAGGCAGGAAAGTAGAGGAAATGTTTTTCCTTCCTTGCATGCTGTATTTCTATTTGTGCTATATGCAAGAAGGTATGACTTTTTTCTCACCTTAAAATACAATTTCACTTCTGGGGTGGGCCTAGGGCAATATCATCCCCATTGAGAATTCATGGGGATGAATTAAAAGATGAGTTAAAAGAATAGAAACTACCAAACATTGTTGGTCAAGACTGTATTTTATGGCTTCAGAGAGAAACGTTATAGAACAGTGAGGTCTCAGAACACAGCTGAGGGCTGATGTATCTCCTTCTAAAATTAAGACATCAGGAGCAAAGTGAAGTGATTATGAAAAGTCGTAAAATCCGTAGCACTCTCCACCCTAAGGACCACAAAATAGAAAGAGGCTTGCAATTTAAATCATTCAGACAATTTCTGAATCATTGGAGGACTGATAAACAATTTGTAGTCTACTATCTCTAAAAACAGCCATCTAGTGCAACAGGATTTATCAGTAATAGAGTTACCTCCTAGTCTCCTTTTTTAAAAAAAACTTTCTACCAAGAAATAAAAATAAATTCCTTTGTTCTGGATATGAGCCAGCTCAATAACTAAGAAACACAAATCACAGCACTCCAATGACAATGAGACCTTGAGTGTGTACCGTGTTTCCATTAAAGCACACGATAACAGCCAAGGCTGTGAGTACACAGTACAGCATGACATGCAAATAGAACATGTCACGGAGTTAAGTGTTGCATACCTGTTAAACAATTAAATGACCTATTTTAAATTTAAACTTACAGTGCTGATATTTCTATTTTAAGTGTTGGCTGATGCTAGTTAATTATTATACATTTCTTATTTACTGAAAAATTCATATTGATTTATAATTTGACAAAAATTTTGTCTTGATAGTCATAAAGCAATGCTACATTAAAATAGAAACTAGACAAGAAAAATAATTGACTGGTGCATGCTCTCGAGCAGACAAACCTGCCAGCTCTCAGAAGTAACCTTAGGCTTGGTTGATTTGCAAACATAAGCAAAATTTAACTTGGGGTATTTCTTGTAAACTCTCAAATTGAATAAAAACAAATCTTAAATCTGCCCCAATTAGAAACCATCAAATAACCTATATCTAGAGACTTTCCTGCAGGGTACACCAAATAGACAACTGTATAACTATAACCGACACCTGTTTTCTTTGCTTTTTTTCCATTCACGTGCTTGCATTCCCTCCAAGAACTTCCCAGGCCTTTTCCAGTTTGGTGCAGCCCAAATTATGAATCACTGTTTGTTCAAATGAACTCTTTAAAAATTTTAACATACCTCAGTGGGTCTTTTAAAAGAAGTAAAGACCTTATATTTGTATAAGGCAATAGTTATTATCCCAATTTGGCCTCTGAATCCCTACTTAATTTTCAACTAACAAAATAAAGTGCATGCACAAGCAAGATAATTCAAGAAAGTGGTGGCAGAGATACAATGCATAAGACTCAGAAAATAGACATTCTGATCAGCAAATTATATACTTGAGTAGATAACAATTGTCAACATTAAAACATTTTAAAATGCAAAGATAAAAGTCCCGTGTTATTTAAAGAAATAGCCTTGTATGACCAAGGACTTTTTATAGATTGTAGGGTGAAAAGACTTTGATAAGGTATCTGAACTCTTCCATTCTTACACTGAGGATTATTAATCTATAGTTAATGCTACTGAAAATCTTAATCTCTAGTGTAACCCTGTTGTGGCTTGTGTCTAGATGTCTCCCTGAAGCCTCTGGGGGTCACAGGTGGGGCTTTACAGAGGTGGCTGTGTCTAGAGTCTGTGATGTTGGGATTAAGTGTGGGATTCTGGGAAAAGGGTGTATGATTACTAAATGAGTCCATTGATTGGTTTGGCATGGCTCTGGATGTGGATAGTGGGAAGTTTTCCCCTGTTGCGACACCCCTCTGCCATGCTACCCTTCCTTGAAGCCAGCCAACTATGAACTGAAATCTCTACAAATTGTAAGCCAAAATACATTCTTCTTCCTTTAGCTTTGAGTGTGGGGTATTTTGTCTCAGTGACAAGAAAAATAACTAAGACAAACCCCTACTCTAAAATTCCAGAACCAAAATATAAGTTTTTTTGTGGATTCTCCACTTATACATGCTACAGATATGTAATTTAAGCAAAATTTGTGCAAACTCGGACTGATCATTTCTCCCCAGCCCTTGTTTAACCTTGCTTTTCAGTGTTTTGGATTTCTGTGAAACACATTAAAATCTACCAAGTTTCCTAGCCAAATACATGCATACTACCCTCTCTCTGCCTTTTTTATTGTGTTTTTTGGTGTTTGTGGTATGAAGGCTTTAACTCAGGGCCTTGCACATGCTAGTCAAGTGCTTTACCACCGAACAGCGACCTGAGCCCTCCCTTCTGCCTTGTATCACATGGATAAATCCTGTCACTGTTAGCTCTTAATCATTTCCAGAAGACTGTATCACTTCGGGGCCAGCAAAGAAAAACACTCTAGTTATTTAAACAGGATGCATTTAATTTAAGGCATTTGTTCAGTAGATAGTGGAGAACTCAAATGCAAACAGTACTGAGGTAACAGAGATAAGAACCACGGTAGCCACTACCACCCCTGGAACTGAGGGGAAAAAAGAGCAGAAGCTGGTGTTATTAAAATTGGGAAAAAGGCCTGAGATTCTGAAACTCGAGGCTCGAGAGGCCATTTTCTAGCTGCTGCTGCAGCCTTCACTCTCACAGGAAGAGCTACATGAACCTGGGTTGGAGGAGAAAGATGGCTGGTGCTGCTGCCCCTAAAAGGTATGAGTGGGCCGGGAGTGTGGAAACGAAACTGGACCAGTTGCTATTTCTGGGATAAAGGGAAGTTGCTGGGATGATGCTGATAAGATCAAAAAACTCGTAGGAATGGATGGGGAGGTGTCTCTTCTCCCTTTGCTTTATAGTCTCCAAGGCTGGGGCACTGGTGTGGGGAGTGGGGGTTTACCTGAAGCTTGCAAAGTGCCAACGGCAGCATCACAGGACAAAACACAGTAGAGATGTACATTTGATGCCAGGAGATGGAAGCCTAACACCTCATTTTCAGTACAGTCTGTTATTTCTACCTCCCAAACTCTAGAGTTCATTCTCTTCTCTCAGTCCTTGTGGCTGCTCTCCAGGCTTGGGTTACCATTATTTATCAGATGACCTAATGCAGAAGGGTCCTAACTGGTCAGGCTGTTTCCTCTCTTGCCTCTTTCGTATCCATTCTCCACACGACAGCCAGATTGAGCTTTACTATATAAGTAAAATTCTGGTCATACTTGTCTAGCTTCTGTGGACCATACTCCCTGAATCCCTCTTGGAGAAAGTTTTTGGGATACGTAGCTAGACAAGGTCCTAGGAGGTCCCACAAAGTGGAGATGGGAAACCTTGACTTACCCCATCCATGGAGCAGACTGCAGGTTTGCTGATGTCACGGAAAATGAATTTTTAGGATGCGTCAATAAGAGGCATAAAGAGGTGTGTATGGCAGAATTTTTAAAGGACACATTCAGAGAAATAGAATGTGAACCTTCAAGAGAGAAGTGAGACCCATGTTCCTGAGTTGGGTACATTTATGGGGATTTGGAGGGTCCTTTAAATGGGTTATCTAGAATGCATATTCTCAGTACCTCTCACTTTTGCCCATTCAGTGGGCAAAACATTTACTGTGTTTGAAGCTGAGATATGCTGGCTACTTAAGGTCTCACGTGCTTTCTGAGGATAAGGAGAGTGCAATTTACAGGTGAAAGGCAGAGGCCCAGAGCCTATTTTACAGGCCTATTGTCTTTAAGGCTCTTAGGGCTTTTTCTTGGAAGGGAAAAAAAGCCACGGTTTTCCTTAGAAAGTAAAATCTGATTTTTCCCATTCCCCTCTAGATATATCATGTACAGGTACAAATCCCCTATGATGAATGTTATCACTATGTACATCTAAAATGTACCATTAAAATAAAATTTTAAAAATAATTAAGATTTGAATATTACAAGTTTCTTTGTCTGTTTTCTATTATCTCTGTTTGTTTTGTTCTCCCTCAGGATAGGCCTCCCTGGATCTTCTTGCTACTCACAGCAGTTGGATGCCAGGCAACTGCAATTGGCTACATCTCATCTATAGCCAGGATCGAATGGATGCTTCTAATTTTAAGGCCTCAGTGTCTGACTCAGAAGTCATTTCTGGACTAAGACATTGATGTGTGAACTGCATTTCATGGAACTTCTATTCCTTGACCTGTCTTTGTAATTATAGGCTCAATTTGCTAGAGAGTGAATCCTGAATACTTCTTTAGAAACTGTCACTCTTTATTTTGACAGTATATCTGACTATATTCTTCTCCAATACCATAAAAGGCCAAGTCCTCTTCCTTCACCTGTTGATAAACCTAGACCAGGATCTCCTGCTTTAGCACGTGGACAAGATAATTCTTTATTGTGAGAGGGTGCTCTGTGCTCTATAGGATGTTCAGCACCATCGCTAGCCTCTGCCCATGGACGCCAGTAGTAAGCTTCCATGCCCAAGTGTTAGCGCCAAAAATGTCTCCAGATGTTGCTAAAATCTTCAGCTTTCAGCTAAACAACACAAAAATTTTTAGTATAGGTATGTCCCATGCAATATTTCCGAAATGTATTTGGAATTAAAATTGAACTGAACATCTTACATTTTTACTTGCTAACTCTAGCAGTTCATCTGAGGACAAGATCACCCCTGGCTGAGACTCACTGGTCTGGAGTTTATTGCAAGTGTTTTACCAATTGCAAAGACCCAGTTGACTTTTTATTGGCTTGGCTTTAATCATACATCGAAATAGTGACTCTTTTGCTAATATAATGAGTATCGTTCCTCTAGAACTGAATGACATCAAGAAAGACATGCAGAATCCAATGAGATGAAGTATGATGCAGGTAGAAAATTAAAGAAATTTTTAGTGTTCACTCAGGAGGGAAAAAGCTTGAAGAAGTTAGCAAAGAGGCAGCGGCAGGGAGGAGTTCTGTCCACACAGATTAGCTAAAAGAGACAACAAGAGGTTACAAAAGATTTGCATAAAAGAGTGAAGTACTTAAGGAGAAAATCTATGGGAAGGCACTTAAATGTGTTAGGAAACTAAAGAAATGCAAAATCAAACCACACCGAAGAGGAAGTCAGCTGCAAAGCGGGTGAATATTGCAGACCCCTCTTCCGCCCACAGAATTAGCTAATTCTTAAACTCCTGGGAGGTTGGCCTCAGTGACAACTCCATGGTATAGCAGAGTACGCGATTCTTGCTATAACAATTGCAAAAATAACCTAGAATATCTGTCAAGGGACTAGGAGAGACTTCCCTGAGTATATGTGTCACAGGCCTTGGATCCTGTCCCCTAATCTCTGGCCACCAGAGAACCTCAAATGATTGGAAAAAAAAATCACATCAGCTTGCTTGACTTGGTTCTACTGTTCATTTTATGGGTGTGTGTTGGGGAGAGAGTATTTAAATTCTGAGACAGTTTAAGACATTCCTTTGATATATTGGTGTTAAGTAGAGAGAAAATGTTTGAATAATTGGCCTCATATGTACCACACAAAATGTTTATAGTGTTTAAGAGATTTGACATATTAGCGTGCTTGGCCAAATAAACCGAAGACTTAATTTAAAATTGTAAGTAGAGTAATTGATTTTACTCTTGCAATTATTAAACGAAATGTTATAGAATCATTTAGATAACCTGTAAATGATATTAGAATATTTAAGACAGCTTAAAATAGTAAGTTGAGACTCAGAATACCATCACCAGAGGCCATAAAGAGAGTGGGAATAGAGGTGGTTGAATAACTTTACTGAAATACAGTTAGACAGGAAGAATAAGTTCTAGTGTTCTACAACTGAGTCTGGTGACTAGAGTCCACAGCAGTTTGTTACATATCTTATAAAGAACTAGAAGGCAGGAGTTAGAGGGTTTCCAAAACAAAAATATTGTAAATGTTTAAGGAGATAGAAATGCAAATTACCCCAATTTGATTATTATACATCTGTATTACATCATCACCCTCCACCCTGTAAATGTACATAATTATTATATGTCAATTAAATTTAAAAAATAGAAAAGTACTTTTAATTTATTAGTTTACAAGACTGTTTAAATGATTGGGAGGTTTTACTTGTCAGTAACAACTTTTGAGGAATGTGAGGATTATTTCTCAACCCTTGGCTAGGAACACACGGCTTTTACAAGTAAGTCTGTTGGCCTGTAGCCTTTCTTAATGGCACTGGAAACCAGATTTCAATTATAGGACATGTCTCAAACACTGTATCCTAATTTTTTGTGGTAGTGGTGCTGGGGATCGAACTTGGGGCCTTGTACTTGCTAGGTAAGCACTTTACCACTGAGCTAAATCCCCAACCCCCGTATCCTATTTTGAACCCTGAGTCCTTCCTGTCAATTTGGGAACTTTCCACCCCCCACCACCACCCCAACTTTGCTTCCTTCTTTCTTGTACACTAGCACTGGCAGAGCGAGCATGACTCAGAACCTGCCAGCTCAGGTTGTAACATGCGACGCTCCACCGCCTGGGCCATTACACGGTAAACCAACGCCTTTGTTTCACTAGGTTGATCTCTGCGGAACGTACTACTCTCTGTGTTGCTGGAAAAGCACTCAGAGGTGTGAAAAGAAAAGGGTTCCCACAGCTGGACTTCTAGGGACTTTCCTCTCTGGAAATATTTTTTTTTAATTTTATTTTAATTAGAAATACTTCCAGAAGATTCAAGAATTCCCAGAGGTGAAGCAGGTCTGTGAAGGACCAACATGGGAATCCTGTACTCTGAGGTAAGTCATGTTTCTGAAAGTAGGACCCCAAAGGTGTTCAAAATTGCTCAAGTTTTTCAAGTATCATTTCCCATTCCTATTAATATGTCTCTTTCTTCTGTTTAATTTTCCGTGTGGATATTAAATCAGAGCAAATAAAGTCCTGTGTGTTGCTATTCTGGGTATTTTAAATATTTTAACATCATTTATTTTACAATACTAAAAAGTTAGATCTAAGTTGAGAGTAGTTTGATACATATTTCTTCATATCCCAATGTTTTCAAGGTTAATTTGGACCTTGTAAAGTGGAGTATAAGTTATGAATTTCTTATGCTAAACCCAAATAGAAAGTGAAAATTGAACCTAACTGGATTTTTTAAACACCCAAAAGATTGACTAGTTTTTCTATGGAACCATATGAAGAGAACAACAGGTTTCAATTTGTTATGTGAAAGAAAATTCACCTCTAGCAATTATTAATAAAGACCATCACCAAATAGAAAAGGGATGAAAACAGTGTATTTTTGATACTTTGAGTATTTTTTCTTATCTGAAAAAATACATTTTCTGTATAGAGAGTAACTTATTAGCATCAAATAAAATATTAATACTGTTTCAAAGAGCACAGAGAGTGGTGTTTAAACAAGGGTGGGAGAGGTGTGATGAACTTATTTATGATTTACGCCCTTTCCCCTCTGACACAGTTAACTAGTTAGTCTGCATTCCATTCTAATGCTCATGGGAACTTCTTGGGTTCCTTTTGATCTTCTAGCAGTTAAAGCAGTTTATTTACTCTTATTTCTAATGCCATTTGTGTTGTGTGTACATGTGTGTGATTGTCTTTCTATGCTAAGTGTGCAGTTTGATCATTTTATCATTCTAGGATGCCTTGCCCAGTGATCTTAGTCTCCTGAAGAAAGCATATATATGAAAATAGCAAAGCATATAACATCTTAAAATGTGGTCCTGTCATTTCAAACTTCAAGTGCCTAAGTGGGTGAGGAACTTGTTTGTGAGGAGTTTTGAGGGCACCCAAGACAGTCTGTCTTACTCAGTTTGTGGAAGGTTCTAGAAAACTACTTTTAAAGAGCACATTGCAGAGGCGATTCTGATGTGGGTGATCAGTTTACCAGCACCCTGAGAGAGAGAAATACTACTCTAGGTTAGTGTTTTCAATCTTTAATGTGCATGTAGATAACCTGAAATTCTTGTTCAGTTGTGGATTCTTATTCTGTAGAGTTGGGTGAGGCCTAAGATTATGCATTTCAGCTCGCTGTCACTCATACTCCTGGTCTATGCACCACACTGAGCAGCCAGGCTTTAGCCCTGGTCCCAGGAACAACCGTGTTTAAAAACAAGCAAACGAAAGAATCCTAGAAGAGTGTCCCAACTTTCTGTTGGCCAGACAAAGTATCCTCAGTTACACCAATTACATCTCAGTGTCAGTGAGAACATTCCCAGAAGGAGCATAAATGTTTCACTTTTCAGATATAATGAGTAACTTGGAGTTTTCTGTGAAATTTGAGAAGAAATATAATACTACACGCCCACACACACACACACACACACACACACACACATTTTAAAATGTCCTAACTTACCTAGAAGCTCACAGGTAATTATTCAAAGCTCATAATTAATATTGACTCATGAGTAGTGTAAGGTATTGTTGCAATAAATACTTTTACCCTGCAACGCAGTATCACAAGAGGAAGTGGATTCTAAGGCCCGCCTATGTCACTTTGTACCCTGTCCATTTACTCTGGTATCAGCAATGTGAAACATGTGAATCACCTGGGGAGTCTTAGTCATTTAGGAAGATGTTTTTCCTTTTGGCAAATCGTTTCTCAGTTTGCAGAATGTCTCTTTGATGTCAAATTTTGACCCCAGAACTGACACTGTGCTATAAAAAGGTCCAGGATTAGAATAATCTGACATGAGCTATGGATGAAAATGCCGAGGAGGCACTAGAGCTTTTAGAGTGGAAGGAGCTTTGGTTGCATTTCCTTGTGCAGGTAGAAATTACACGTGCACTGTGGGGAAAAAGCTTGGTCTCATCCTCTGGTTCTGTTGCTGAAACTATTAAGGTTAGAAGTGCCTTTATTAGAAAATGTCTGAAAAAGAGGTGAAAATTGGAAGTGCTTGCTATTTGGAAACCCAGGAAGGACCGCAATGAAAATGGTTTATGTACTTACTGTCTTAGAAACCTCAAAACTGAATTTCTAAACGTAAAGTAGGTCCTGTCAAGATTCCGCTGAAGTTTCCCATAACACAGACTCAATTCCAAAATCTTTACCGTGGACCACAAGGCCAGTGTTCTTTGGTCTCCATTGCTTCTTAAATTTCCTGCATTGCCCTTGTTTGCACAGCTGCACTGACCTCTCACTGGTCCCAGAATGCACCAAGCGAGCCCTACGTAAGTCTTGACATTCGAGTTCCTTTTACCTGGGAAGTTTCTAGCCATACATCGTTGCTCAAATCTCACCTGCCAGAGACCTAAGAGGGGTCTTGCATGCTCTATGTATATTTTACTTCTCTTGAAGTATTATCATGTAGCACATTTTCTAGTTTATTAGGTTATTTATTGTATGTTATTTTATTTTGAGGGGGTCCTTAGGTATTATGATCTTTATGATTCTTAATTTGGCTGATGTTGTAGATGAAGGTATAATAATAGTGTCTCTGATTTAAATGTGTTTCATAAATGTTAATCTACCTTGTAGAAAATAATATAGTAGGTTATGTGAGAGTTATAAGAATGTAAAAACTGTAGACTTGTTTTTCTTTAGAGTGTATGCCAGGATCATATGGCCAGGCACGCCGGGCACTATGACACACACCATAATCCCAACCCTTTGGAAAGCTGAGGCAGGAGGATTGGAAGATTTAGCCCCACCTGAGAGATTTAGTGACTTAGTGAGACTCTGTCTCAAACTTCAAAATTAAAAATGGATCAGAGGCTATATCTCAGTGAGAAAGAAGGTCATGGCTTCCATCCCTGGTACCACCAGAAAAGAAAAAGAAAATGGCCAGGCACACCAAATTATTCCAATCTATCACTACTGGGGAAGGTTTTGAGTATAGGTGATTTGTTATTTACAACAATCTGGCTTTCCTGCTTTTATGACTAAATTTATTTTAGATACACTGCATAGCAAGAACCGAAACTTATCTTTGATATCAAAATAGACCAAATATCCCTAGCACCAATGTCTGTATCCCTTTTTAGTTCACTGACATCACTAAGACAAAAACATGGAAGGCTGGAAAGCAGTGTCATTGCCTCGATGCATGATCAGACCGTATGAATCATCACAAATTAAGCATTTCTGCAAAGGCAGTGCTGTTCTGGAGCATGCTTAAGATCAAGTGTGGGGAGGACTTATTGGGGTTTTAGCTTTCTTCCTTCTCTCTCCCTCCCTCTCTCTCTTTCTCTCCTCTCCTCTTTCTTCCTTCCTCCCTCCCTCCCTTTGCCCTCCTTCCCTCCCTTTCTTTTCCTTCCTTCCTTTCTTTCTTTCTCTCTTTCTTTCTCCCTTCCTTCCTTCCTTCTACCTTCCTCTTTCCTTCCTTCCTTCCCTCCTCTACCTTTTTCTTTCTTTCTTACATTCTGGTACTGGAGATTGAACCCAGGGCTTTTCACTGAACTACATCCCCTGCCTTTTTCTATTTTGAGACATAATCTTGCTGAATCACTAAGTCGCTCAGGCTGGGCTCGGATTTAAGATCCTCCCGCCTCAGCTGGCCTTCCACAGGCATCTAGGTCTTACTATGCTCTAAAATAAGGTGGAATGGGGTCTGTCCAGCAACCTCAGGGTATCACATTTCTGTGGAGGTGAATAGGAACTCCTTCCTAACCAGAGCATTCAAAAACAGTAACTACAGAAAAATGAGGTAGAGTGAGCAGAGAGGAAGATTTTTGCAGAGACCCCTCCGTGAAGACATGGGTGAGGACAGAGGCTTCAGCGGTGCCTCTGACAGAAGCAGCTTTCTCTGACAGGTAGCAGTGATTTCTAGAATGGAAGGTTGGAAAGTCTGTATATACTCGGATAAAGAATCAGAGTGGGGGAAATGCTATGCTCTTCTTTTTACAATTGCCTGGAAGAAGGAATTTATTAAGGATTTTGTAGATCACCGTATGTGAAAAAATGAGTTATCAGAAAGAAAACCTTAGGGTTAATCATACAAATCAAATGAATGAATATTTATTATCATGAATCACACAAATCAAATCAATGAATATTTATTATCATCTCAGAAAATTTCTTAATTGGAGAAGGAAAAAATTATCTTTTCTTTTCCAAAAAGACACTTCATTAATGTAGAAGGTGCTTACTTGAGTAATTTTGCCTTAAAAACCGTAACTCTTCAGAAGCTTTCGTGGAGCATGTAAATGAGCGAAGCTTCAGCATGGAGATGGGTCAACCCTGAGAGACCCCAACAAAACTCCACCTGACCTTTCCTCACTTGGGGAGCTGCAAAGTTCCCTCACATTTTACTGGAGGCCACACTGGGATGTGGGGGTCCCTGGGGGAAGCTGTGCTTTTGGAAATGTCCGGAATGGTACAAGTAGTTTGGCAATTTCTATATTATTAAGATAATGTCAAGTGTTTTTCCAGCTGTGACCTTTATTATACTTGGAGCCAGGCAAAACATAATTATGTCAAATAAAATGTACAGTTAGTCATCAATGTGCTGAGTGTATCATATGATACCTGTACATACTTCTTAAATTTTACTGCCTAGAAAAATGGGATGGAAAGTGGACAGGGGTGACATTTTAGCATCAAATTCTTGGTTATTTTGAAGCAGGCATATGGGTAGGCTAAAGAGCACAAAAAGTTGTTCCTAACATTCCAAGTCTCCGAAGTTCAAATGCTCCTTGGTTAATATGGGTTTCAAAGTTGCAGTGTTGTGTTGTGGCTCTGCTTCATATAGGGCCCATTTCTTTTACCTTTGCAGAGGTTCTGGATCCTTGCCATGCTTCATAATCTCCAAGGAGCTTTCAAATAGCACAGATGCCCTCGTCTTGCTCCTATAAATCCTGATCCAATTGGTCAGCAGAATACTGACTGGGTTCTCACATTACTTTCTAAACCTTGACCCCTTCCCTGAGCTCTCTTCCCAGCCAGGTCAGGTGGATCAGAGTGTCAACCAGCAGGTGAATTTTATCCACACTGTAGGTGTTTGCCCCACATCAGTCTAATTTAAGTAAAGTTGCAATCTAATTAGGGAGATTTTAATTATTCTACCAGTGAAAGGTCAGTGAGCTGCTGGGGAAAATACTTCTTGATGCCCGTAGGAGAGAGTAAAGAGAGCTCATGGAAATGATCTGGGCCTCACGAATACATAGCACAATTTGAAAGACAGAAGTGCTGCCGCAGCTAAGCCAAGAGTAGGAGTGAGGAGGCTGGCCTGATCAAAGACCTGAGAACATGCAGAAGAGCAGTCGTTTACACATAGCTGGTGCACCAACAAGGGTCTTGAAAACCAGGTAAATATCATGGATACTTCACCATCCAGGAAATGGAAAATGTGCCCAATTTCAGTAATCCTAAGTGTGATATGATAAAAAGACAAGGCGATAGATATGACATGATATGGAGTGCCTTGGGCTGGGAGATGGTTACTTTGGACTGAATGGTCAGGGAAGGTCTCTCTGAAGAGGTGACCTGGGGGCTGATACTTAATCTGAAAGCTAGCCATATAGCTTCCAAGAGAGCACAAGGAGACAGAAATGAGCATAGAATGATCCAGAACAGCTGGAATGTTGCGGGCAAAGAGGAGAGTGACAGATGAAGTTGAAGGGAAAAATAGTTTCTCTGTGTCTTAGTTTTCCAGGTTGCCCAGCGCCCAGCTGTAGCTTTACTCATGCACACTGTTCATACCGAACCTTGCTCTGTCTCCTTGCCGACCACTCCATCTTCACTGAAACATGGCTCTGGCCAGGCATCCTTGCACCCTCTCTCACCTGATCATTGCTTCCGCCTAGCTTACTGCCTTTAAGAAAAAAATAATAATTATAGTTCAATTTCTTAAAACGTTTTTCCTGTGGCCTGTTCACTACCTTCTCACTTCTAGTACACTCCAGAACCCACTTCATCTTCCTGAAGCAATTTCTCCTTTTTTTCTGCACCCCTACCCGGGTCACCCTCAGTGAACCTCAATATTCAGAAGGCTTCACTCTTCCTTCTTGACCTTGTTTTTACTCCCACTCAGCCACCCAACATGGTTACTCTTAACTTCTTGTCCCTGGACAGGGTTGATTTGTAACATCGTCTATCATAAATTTTTTTAAGCAGAAAAAAACCTTTATTTTTATCATGTTGAAAAATATGTATCATTGTCAAGTGAGAAAACCAAAATAACTCACAACACAATTAACGGGGTAACATGTACAAAACAGACTATTGTTTTAGGTAGTTTGAATTAGGCACTTACACCAAATCAAGTGGGTTAACAACTGTCTCACAGAGAAAAAGCTCTGATTCTTTGTAAACACATTATTTCTTAGAACTGGAGATGATATTTCGCAGGATAGTAAACCAAAGACACGGGTCATCACTGGGTTAGAAAATCGACTTGGTCTTGAGAGGGATCACAGTGAAATGCCATTGTCACTCATCAGTTTCCCCAGAGATTGATACGTCTCCCAAACAGGACTATATAAACCTCAGTAGCACAAACTCTCACAAAACAAGAAAAGCATGCTAAGCCCCAGTATTCCTTGGAGGTGTCATAAAAACTGACCTTTCATTTTTCTTCTTTTGCTCCAAATTAAATGCAAAATAGTTTGTACCCCAGAAAGAATCTTAAGGGTGGGTTGCTCTTTTGAAGTTTCAAACAGGAAATCTTTTATTTAAAAAAATGACATTGTCCTAGAATAGCCCTAATTGTTTCCAGAGAAAGAAATTCATGTCCATGTCATATAAGCGCTTTTGTCTTTTTGAAAATGTTTTACCTTGTTTTTCTTACACACACCACATGCGCACATAAAATGATCAAATTGAGCAATGTCCTGAACCGGAAAAATAGTAACATTTATTTTGGCAAGAATTTGTACAGGTTGCTACAACAAAAATAACCCATGATGTTTATGAGCAATTTTCATTTTAATATGTTTCAACAGATGCAGGAAGCAGTTTTTTTTCATAGATGAAATATAGTTTTATGGTTTCCTAGTATCTCTGTCTGGTACTTCTCATCTAGAACCAGGCTGAGTCAATTATATATGGAAAGAAATGATACCTTACAACTAGGCCACATTTTCATACTAAAAGGGATCTGCATTCCTTGGGTCTCTTCAGATACCTAATAGGTCTGGGAGTTAATAAAAATGGTGGACAGGGAGTAAACAACTCATACTATGAACAAAAAGAGAAAAGGAGCAGTGTTACACAGTCACGTTAGTGAGCTCTGCTCTTCTCCATACACAGACCCAGGCAGGCTCAGGGCCCTGGGTTGCTTGAGGCAAGATACAGGTAGTTCACACGGAGGATAAAACTCAGGCTTCCAAGTTGGCAGAACCTGGGTTTAAGTGTGGTTTGCACTATTCCTGCAGTGGGAGCCTGGGCAAATGCTTCACATTCTGGGCTCTTGCCTTCCTTGTTTGCAAAAGAGGGATCTTATCTGTCTCACAGGAAGTTGAAAGGATTGAGATATTTGTAGAAGTCCTAAAACTGCTCTCTTCTCTCAGTAGGTCTTCGGTAAGCGGTAACTACCATAAGTTTGCCTTAGTGTCAGAGGCTATAAAATCAACAGTGTTTTCAAGTTCTGGATAAGTGGGAAGACCTTTAAGATAGCAGAAAACAAACTGATTTAAGAGCAGGTAGAATCATAGAATGTGAGGTCAGTTCAAAATCTTAGATACTAGCCATCTATTTTCTTTGCTTAAAGAGTTACCATGAAACTCGGAAAGATGCTGCATGACAAGCTATTTCAGCTGCCTTCAAATTTGGAAATGGCACCAATACTGCAGACAGGAATGAATGAATTATCATATTGTCCTGGTTCTTCCAGTGGGTAGACTCAGTATGTGTCCTTGGATTGAATAGGTCCAAGGGACAGATCCTGTTAGAGAAAAATCAGTAAACAGAAAGGTAGATTATGTGAGTTTCTGTCCCAGAACATTAGTGGTGTATTCTTTGGCTCTTAGGGTTTTTGTCTTGTTGATTTTTTTTAAATTTTAAAATATTTACTATTACATGTTTGCACAACATAATGATTACCTTCACTTTGGGGACTAGGTTCATGTACATAATTCTTTTCACTTTCCCTTCCTTCTCCTCCCTCTTCCTGACTCCATCTCTTGCTCCCCTTTGCATTTGCGAAAGATCTTTCTCTCAGTTTCTTATTATCTATTTTTTATTTTGCTTTCAAATTATTTATACTTTGGGCTTCTGATATAAGATAAACCATGTGATATTTAAAGTTGTACATCTGATTTATTTCACTTATCATCATGGTCTCAAGGTGCATTCATTTTCCTACAAATGCTTCAAATGTATCCTTCTTTATGGTGGAGTAGTACTCCATTATGTATAAACATTATATTTTCTTTATTCACTCATCTGTTGATGGACATGTAGGCCGCTTCCAAGATTTAGCTATTATCAGTTATCCTGCTATAAATATGAGTATGCAGGTATCACTGTGATATTATGTCTCAACTCTTTCAAAAAGATACCAGGCAGGGGTATAGGTGGGTTGAATGGAATTTCTAGTTTTAGTTTTTTAAGGAACTTCCATTCTGATTTCCAAGGTGGTTGTACTAATTTACATTCCCACCCACAATGTAGAAGAATTCTTCCCCACCCCAGCCCCTCCAGTTGATGTTACTGATTTCATGATGATAGCCATTCTTTCTGGACTGACGTGGAATCTCAGTACTGTTTTAATTTGCGTTTCTCTAATGGTCAAAGATAAATACATATTAACATAAAGCAAGACTATCAAACCTTTGACTTTCTGGCAAGAAAAGGAGTCAGCTGGTCTAAAATTTTCGTGCTCCCACTTCTCCATCCTTTCTCTCCTGCTTTGGCCTTGGAGCCAGAATTTTTCTGGGTAATAAGGCTAATGATTCTGGTTTTGCTCTCTATCCATTATTTCTTCACTCTCTGAACTACAATCTAGTCTTTCATAACCAGCCCTGGCCATCTTCATTGGCTCCTTATGCTTTCATAATTATGAGAGTAATGAACACTAATTGAAGGTTTAGTATGAGTCAAATCTGAGCTAAATGCTTCATCTGTACAGTCACATTTAATTCCTTCTGTGGTAAATAGTAGTAAAGAAGGAATAGTTATTAAATGGAGAAGGAAACCCAGCACGAAGTGTTTAGGTAAATTGTTCGCATAATACAGCTGTTAAGTGATGGACTTGAGATAGTAACACAGGATGTTTACTTCCAGAACTTACATTTGTAACCACTTGACAATAATACCATGTTGCCCACAATATGTAGAATGTTGCAGGAACCCTACGTACTTGGGAATGTTCACTGCCAAACTTACCACAAATTCTTCTCCAATCGCAGCTTCCAATTCTTCAGAGACAGTGTACTGAGGCCCCTGCCTTCTGCCCTATAGATGCACGAAAACTGGTCTCTGATAGCTGGGGGTGGGGGCACATGCCTGTAATCCCAGCACTCAGAAGACTGAGGCAGGAGGATCACCTGAGATTTGACACTAGCCTGGGCTACATAGTGAATTCAAGGCCAGCCTAAACTATGTGCTGAGACTCTCAAAAAACAAACAAAACAACCACAAACCTGATCTCTGGATAGTCATTAAAATCAAAATCTTTCTATTTTTTTTCTTGAAACTTTCCCTGCTTTGCCTTTAGGACATATCTTTTTCTGATTCCTTCTGCAGCCTCGCTGACCACTACCTTTTATTTCTTAACAGATATTGCTCATTCTAGTCTGTTTGGAGAAAGAATACAGATATGTAACTGAGCACCAGCAGGCCAATGCCAAAAGAGTATCAGTATACTGAGAGTGTGGACTGTTGGGCCCAAGTCTTGAATTCAAAGGTGTGTAGCCTGAAGACATTCTGAAAGCTGACTTTGAAAGGTGAAATAATTAAAGGCGGAATGTAAGCCTGCTACTGTCATTCCCCTTGATTTGGTCCCTGGCCCTGCTAGTTATAAGGCTTGTGACTGGGGCAAGGAAGACAATTTCTCTTAGTTTCATCTGTACAAAACAGGTGCGATTCTACTTACTTTCTAAGGTTGTCATGAGGGTTAAGTGAAATAAGTGAAGTACTCGATAAATGTGAGTTCATCTTATAATTTATTCACTCACTTATTCACTAAGTATATATCGACTGGCTGCTGTGTGCCAAGCACCGTGCTGGATGCTAGGGATGTAACGATGAACAGGTACTGGCATAATGCCTGCCCTTATTTAGTTGACAGTTGAGTTGGACAGAAGGCTGTTAATATCACTGTCTTACTCCATTTTGTGTTACTATGCCAGAATATCGCAGCCTGGGTAAATTACATTGAGTAGAAATTGACTGGTTCATCGTTCTAGAGATAAGAAACCCAAGACCAAGGAGCAGCATCTGGCTAGGGGCTTTTTCCTGACCATTCTGTACTGGAAGGGAAGGAGAAAGGACAGAGAGCGAGAGGGGGCCAAACTTGTCCTTTCATTGAGAGCCCAATCCTGCCATAACCAACCTGTTCAGGACAGCAGGGCCCCCAGGAGCCAAATACCTCCCATCGGGCCTACATCTCAACATCACCGCATTGAGGGTCAAGTTAAGAGCACATGAACTCTGGGGACACATTCAAACGGTAGCAAACACACATGTCTTTATTTACTTGGATTGAGGATTTAGGCAGGGGACTTGTAGGAGATGCCATTGGAAAGACAGGCTGTGTGAGACTTAAAGAATCATGTGTGTCCACATGCGGACAGCATCCTGACCCGACTGGTCACTGAGGAATGCTTTTAGCAGGGACATGACATGCAGCTGCTGCATTTTGAAGATGGGTTGGAGCCTGGATGAGAGAGACTGGGGGAGATAAGGCCAGTTAGGAGGCATGATTGACATACACAGTGAATGTTTAAATTAAAAAAAATTACAGTAAAATATATACATTGCTACTAATCCTCCTCAAAATACTCCCTTTGCTTCAAACACACTTATCCCATAGTTCTTGCCCCATTCTGAAGCAGTTCTGTCCTCTTTAAGTTTCTTTAGTTGCACTGTCTTGGCTGCCTTCACATCCTGAGTCGATTCAAAGCACTTACCTTTCATGCTTATTTTGACTTTGGGGAAGAGCCAGAAGTTGCATATGACAGATCCAGCAGGTAGGTGAGGACACACCATAATGTTTTTAGAAGTCTGTATTTCCACTGGAAGGCACTCAGCCGCAGAATTCACCCATGAAAGAGGACTTCCAGAAATGTTCCATAAAATAGCAAGAATAATGGGATAAGTGTATTTGAAGCAAGAGGAAATATTTTGAGAAGGATAAAAGGCAATGTGTCTTTTCTGTAAAAATTTTTTAAAATTTGAATGTTCATTGTGTATTTTGATCATTCCTTATATAGCTAGTTTTACAATAGTCCTGGTGAGACTGACAAAGATCCAAACCAGAATATTAGCAATGCGGATGGAAGAGAGTTGCACTGAAATTAATGGGGAATCCAGTCATCAAGATAATTTCTTAAATGCATTTCCTCTATATCCATGGTGCCCCCTAGTTCCAGGAACTCCTCAAGCTAAAAGGGATGTCCAACTCTTCCACCAGCCCAAGTAGACATGTCTAGTCTGTCCACTGGCCTTTTTCTTTTATTTTAACTGGCATAATAATTGCATACATTTATGGGGTACAGTGTGATAATTTGGAACATGTGTATAATGCATAATGACCAAAATCAAAGTAACATTTCCATCTCTTTAAATATTTTTCATTTACATTGGGAATCTCAAAGTCTTCTCTTCTAGTTCTTATAAAATAGATAACAAATTGCTATATATAACCAACAATATAAAATCTCTGATTGCTTTAGACTGAAGTCATTCTACTGTGCTGTAGCATGGCCACTTTTCTATGGGACTTCCTTGTCTACTTTCATTGCTTTTCTAACACTCAGCTGCCCCCTACTGGAAGTTGAGCGCTCACAACATAGTCTCTTCAGCTCTTCGTACAACTCATGTATTGAATTAGTTGTGTTTCAAATGAGCCAGGAAGACTGATCAATTGATTGACTGACTGATTGATTGATCGAGCGATGCTGGAGATGGAACCCAGGGCCTGGTGCATACTAAGTATGTGCTCTATCACTGAGTTATCCCCAGCCCCTAACACTTTGCTTTTCAAAATCAGAAACTTTGTGCCTAGTACACTGAAAGGCTGGACATAAAGGCTAAAGATCAGGTTAGTATCTTAAGTAATACTGCACAAGTGAGATTGGGAAAGCTTTCAAAAGCACCTAGTGCTTCACTCAGGATAATTTTCCCTCTTTTTAGTGAACTCTCAGTAAAGATTTCAAGGGAAAATTAAGAGCTGGTGATTTTACATCATTTTGCTGCATTTAGTTTTATTTTACTTATTATCAAAATCCAAATGACTGTGCATTACTACTAAGATAGTAGAAATTCACTGCAAATTTTTCAGCACTGTTGGTGGCATGGGAGATGTATTGGTTGAGATTAAAGTCCCAGAAGTCACAGGTTGTGAAAACCCAAAGGAAATTTCTCCTCACTTCTTTATTTCATGATCAAGGTGCGGAAACACACAAGAGAGGAAATGAATTGTCCACAGTCACCTGGGGAGTTAGTAAAAGCCACAGTTACGTCCCATTTTTCCAACACCAGATAAGTGTTCTTTCGACTGCTCCAGTCCTTCCACTTCCAGTACCCTGACACACTACTGTGCCAGATGGATGAGAAACCTATTAAAGGGAAGAATTTGAGGAGATTGAATAGGTAGTTTGTAAGTGTGAATTTCTATTAAAATATGCAAGTGATGTATCCTGTTTTTTCATTTGAAGAGCAGAAGTTTGCATCCTAATTGTTGTGAGTTGATTTTCTTTCAGGATGTTTCTTTCATGAGAAAGCCTTTGAGTACAAAGGTATACTACAGGCCCGGGGTGGGGGGAGGGGAGCCCAGTGTTAGAGAACTTGCCTAACGTGTATGCAGCCTGGGTTTGATTCTCAGTCCTGCCACAAGAAAAGTACTTACAGGTGACAGGTTGTAATATTTGGCAATGTTAGAACCTGATTTGGTCAGCAAATTTACCCACCTGACTTTGTCACTGATCTGCCCCAAACTCTGCAGATCTTGCATACCCACTCACACTTTAAAACTGTTTCCTTTGAGACCGGGGATGTAAGTCAGTGACAGAGTGTGTGTTCAGCGCGCAGTGATAGAACATGAGGCCACGGGTTCAATCCCCAGTGTTGCTCACATGGAAATATTTTTCAGTGTTTACCCTGTGTGTATGCGTGTCTGTGTCCTGTTTCCCCACTAGATGGATACATTTCACGTGGATAAGAATAACATGTTTATGCTCCTTTTTTCCCCTAGCAACTATGAGTAACACCTAGCAGACACATGACTTGGTTATTAAAATGAAGAATGACTTAATAAACAATAATAACTTCCATAAATTGATCACTATCCATTTGCTAAGTATTATCATAAATTTTTTAACACTTTATAGAAACGAACAACAGCAGCAACAACAAAAACAACTCATTTATTGTTGCTTTAAAAATCAGCCATAAGCTGAGGATTTAGCTCCGTGATTAGAGTGCTTGCTTTGCAAGCACAAGGCCCTGAGTTCAATCCCTGGCACCACACACCAAAAAAAAAAATCAGCCATAAAATCAGCCTAAAATTATTTTGTGTTTCCTTTCCATGTATGTATGCTGTATTGAATGCTGGAGATAATGGAAGGGATGGAATGGATGCACTCTCTGTCCACACAGTTTATAGCCTGAATTTCAATGCCCTCCATCTCTCAGTGCTGCCCCAAACCCCTCCTGATTCATGCTAGCTTGGGACATATGAATATAAATAAGAAAAGAGTAGCTGTGAAGAACAAATACCAAAGGTTGGGAATCAGAAAAGACTTCTTGGATAAACTGAAAATTAAGCAATAACATGGAGGTTGAGTTAGGAGGAGCTAGATGAAGGCTGGGGGAATGTTTTAGGCAGTGGGAGCACACAAAGTAGCACCCAGATGGAAGGGGTGAAATGGGGTCATATGAAGAACAGAAGTGCAGAAGGGCTGGAACAGAGGGGTGAGCCGGCAAGATGAGGCTAGCTTAGGTTCTACTTCAAAATTCCAACAGTGCTTTCCAAAGCTCTTTAGTATGTTTTTAATAAACAGTATCTAATAAATTGTAGTTACTCATTATATTAGCTACTTTCCTGTCACTTGGACAAAATACCTGACCCCTACAACTTAGAGGGGAAGAGGTTTATTTGGCTCATGGTCTCAGAGTGTTCAGTCCATGGTTGCCTGGCTTCAGGGCAGAAACAAGATGGTGAAAAGGCCTGGTGGAGGGAAACTGCTCAGCTCATGGCAGCCAGGAAGCATAGAGAGAGGGGAAGGAACCAGGGACAAGAAAAAGCCCTTTCAGGTCACATTCCTAGTGACCCACATCTTCTGTCCAGGCCCAAACTCCATATAGCATATTCAGCTATGAACTCATAACAGATTAATTCACTGCTGAATATAGCCCCCCCCATGATCCCATCACCTTCCAAAACCCCACTTCTGAACACACGAGACTTTTGGGGGACATTTTAGATCTAAAGAATACAGTTATGTAATTTTTATTTGTGTATTATTTATCTAAAACCCATCCTCTCCACTTTGCTGAGTCTCTTGAGTCATGCAGGTCTCATTCTGTCACCTGAACTTGTTCTTCCCTATGTGCCCATTTTACCTTTAGTAAGATCCTTCTGTTCTGGCTGCCCATTTGTTTGCAGTCACAATATGCAATTTCCTTACTAAGTCAGATTTGTAGTATTTCATCCATTTATTTGCTCATTTGTCTATTCACTATTTGTCTGTTCTATGTGCCAAGCAATTTAAGAAAATGTAAATGTTCCTCATGAACTTATGTTCTTCTAATCTAAAAGTCAGGCATACCCGAGACCAAAACATCTAAGCAATATACTGCAATTTGGAAACAAATTTTAAATTATTGGGTAATGATTTCTTCTTCTTCCTCCTCTTCTTTTCTTCTTTTTCTTTCCTCCTACTTGTCCTCCTTCTCTTCGTCTTCCTCCTCCTCCTCCTTACAACTTAAATTTTAAATTATTAGGTAACGCTTTCTCCTCCTTCTGTTTCCTCTTCCTCCTCCTCTTCATCTCCTTCTCATCGTCTTCTTCCTCCTCCTCCATCTTTTTCCCCTTTTCTCCTTCTTCCCCCACTTCTTCGTCTCCTCCTCCTCTTCCTTCTTTTGGTTTATTTATGCTTGTATTTCAAGAACTGCTTCTGTTTTTCTCCACTCAGCCCATCTGCCAGGCAGCCTACCAGAATGACTTGGGTCAAGTGTGGCGGTGGGTGAGAGAAGACAACCACTATGTCAACGTCCAGGATGGCTTCAATGGAGACACTCCTCTCATCTGTGCTTGCAGGCGAGGGCACGTGAAGATTGTTTCCTTCCTTTTAAAACGGAATGCTAATGTCAACCTCAAAAACCAGGTGAGGCTATAACACACACGTAGAGAGTTCAATTATCATTTCCTCTCCTCCAACTGGTGGAAGTAGTGAGTGTCACTTTTTCATTGTTTGTAGCTCCTAATATTGACAATTTTTTTAGTGTGACTTTGGAGAGACAGATACATGCCAAGTACATTTTACTATGCTAAAAAGCAAAATAAAACATAGGTTCGATCAACAGATATACTATATGATTGATTTCATTGTTGTACTTTTGAAGAGGAGGAGAATGGTTCACTCCCTTTTCTGGATAGAGCTTCTTCCTTTCTTTTCTTCCTCTCGTTGCCCATCCTCCCCCCTTCTCTCTCTTTCCCCTTCTCACTAGTACAGAAGTAATGGGAACATTTCTTGATAAAGAAATATTGACTTTGTGACCTACTATGCTAATGGCCTGATCTGAAGGAGTTCCTATGTTCTCGTAGTATGAAAGATGCTGTGTGAAACCTGCTGAGGACATTCACGCTCACAAGCCAGAGGCTTGCAGTCATGCAGAAGGGTATAAAGAATGTGTTGGGAGATGCAGTGTTGGGTGGGTCGGAGTCTTCAGAACCAAGGCCGAGCAGCATATGTATGTCTTGCTGTGAGCATCCTTGTAGAACCCTTTCTGCACATCTAGCATCTGTGTTAGAATAAAGGCAACATTTAAATTATACTGAACAGATATTCAAAATCACTTTTTGCAATAGGTGTGGATGTCCTGTACCTGCCTAAGTGTATTCAATGAGAAAAACACCTGGTAGGGCCCCACTTGCCACTTCCAAATCATGTTAAAAACCAGGTCATTGGGAGTATCGATGTATTATCAGAAAATTGATGGCTACTCACTTTCTTGAATGTACTTACTATTTTTTGTTTGGGGGAATTTTTGTTTATTTGTCTGTTTGTGGTGCTGAAGATCAGACTCAGGGCCTCCTCACTCATGCTAGTCAAGCACTCTAATACTGAGTAATACTCCCAGCCCTGGATGAGTGTAAAAGCAAGTTATGTTTGTGCTGAATCTAACAGATTAGCTTAGGAGAGTGACGGGATCTCCCCAGAACATAACTGAGGAACTGGGTCTGTAGGGCTGTAGTGAGCAACCGTGCTGGGTGCTGGAAGTCAGAAGTCTGTGAGTTCTTGTTTGTTTTCCAGCGTGTGCTCATTAGAAAGCCGAGAGAAGATGTTTGACAGCCCAGAGCCAGTGCCGAGGAGCAACTTCCCTCTGTTTTGCAGAGGACAACCTCAGGCCACCTGTGGGGATCCTCTGGTGTCATAAAAACATGAAAAAGACTTTATTACATACTTTAAATTTAGACTAATAGAAATTTTATCAGAGATAGTTTTTGTTCGCATTTTCTACTTCCTAAATGTCTGTAATGGTCCTTTAATATTTAACATTTTTTATTTTTTCCCAAATAGGAGTCTTTACAAATAAATAACCTGAACAAGTCCTTTCATATTTCTTAAATCTGTTTATGAATTATTTTCAGAAGTACTGAACAAGCAAAAACCTTACAAAGAGTTCTGCTGGTAATTTGAAGCACATTCCTATAGAAAACACTGATTCTAAGGAAACTGAATTAACAATAAAACAAAGATTTCTCTTTTTGTCTGACAACAGACTAGGATTAGAAAGAATATTAAATGCTGATTAGGAAGCGAGCTCACATTATTATCATCTTACCGGAGCACAATTTGGCAGCATAATATGAAAAGTGTTAATACCGTCACAGCAGAAATTCTCTCTTTAGAAACTTAAGCAAAGGACAAACTTAGAATTGTTGACAAAGATCTGAGAAGGAGGGGCTGGTGATTTAGCCCAAGTGGTAGAGCACTCACCTAGCAAACACAAGTTCCTGAGCTCGATCCCCAGCACCCTACCCCCCAAAAAACCTGCGAAGGAGGATGTTCAGGCAATATTATTTATGAAAACAAAAAATCAAAAACTTGAAATGTCCATTAGATAGCATTTGGTTGAATAGAATAGCTCCATTAAATAGGAAAACCATTTACAATTTTATACTTAAAAATATCGAATGACATGGAAAGTGCACATATTCTAAATGTGCATGTGTAAAGTAAAAAAGGAAATATATGATTTAAAATTTGCAATATGACTCAATAATTTAAAATTCCACATATATGCATTTTAAGACAGAGAAAATATAGTACCGTACAGTATGATATAATGTCAGTATTTACTGTGGACTGTTTAATTCTTGTTTAATTTCCAAAATGTTTGCAGGTAACATAAACTTGATATTTAGAAAAACAAGTAACTGTTCTTATTTAAGAATAGTGGCTCCCCCCAAGTGGAAACTAACCTCTCCCTCCCCTTTCTTTTCATTGTTTTGGTTGTTATTCCAATCACACTAGAGTCTGTTTCGCAGTGTACTGGTCTGTGCGTGTTTTCAGCCCCCTTTCATCATGAAGTCCTTGGTTTCACTTTCCCCACCAGCAGAAATATCAACGTATTTGAAGAATTAAATTATTTACATTCTTTTATCACTCCCCATGTGCATGGAAAAATTGCCATATGGTTAAAATTTTCGTATAAAAAAATCACAAAACAGATACTTGTCCACTATAGATAATAAAAGGATAACAATAGCTTTTCATATAATTTCAGTCCTGTGTTTATATCTCTGCATATTAGTTTGCTCAGGAACTAAAGTGAATGTGAGAATTCATTCTTCGATGATTTCTACAACGTGCACTCTCCTCTACCTTTTGTCACTGACCCTCCCTCACCTTTTCCTGTAGACCGAACTGTTCTGTACTCTGGGCAATGGAAATCTGAGTTTATTGACCAGACATGGCCCACAGAGAAAAAAGATGCCATGGGTACCCTAAAAATAAAAAGTGTGAACTAAACTTTCTAATACAGTAATCTGAAAATATAAAATTTGACATAAAAATTATTTTCTTATTTTATAGAAAGAGAGAACCTGCTTGCATTATGCTGTGAAGAAAAGATTTACCTTCTTTGATTATCTACTCATTGTCCTCTTAATGCCCGTCCTGCTCATTGGGTATTTCCTCATGGTGAGTACCAGTTAGGGCAATGGGCAAGTTCAGGGGGAGCCATGGCATGACTCACGGAGTTTTTTCTGGGAGTTTTTTGGTGAGATGCTGGAGAGATATGTAACAAAATAAGCCCTTTGTTTGTACAGGTGCTCCTGGACTTACAATGGGGTTATATCCCAATAAACCTCTCATAAGATGAAAATATCCTAAGCAGAAAATGCATTTCATATACCTAACGCACCCAGCGTCACAGCTTAGCAACACAGTATGCTGTAGAGTGTTGGATGTTGACCCTAGTGACAATGTGGCTGACTGGCCACGGCCCAGCATCACAAGGGAATATCTTACTGTTTCTCACTAGCTCAGGAAAAAAATCAAAATTCAAAGTATAGTTCCATCATCATGAAGTTGAAAATCTTTCAAAAGGGAAGAATTGAACAATCGTGTGTTGGGGACATTCTGTATCCTATAAGCGACATTTCCAATAGGCATCAGATGCTGTGATTTAAGTGGGAAGCAAGGCAGCGAAGTAGGTACAATGGGAAGGGAGTCTGTGCGAAGATTATTTGGAAAAATAATTTAATCTTGGCTAGAAATCATTGAAAGGAAGCACAAAAAGCCTGAACATTTGAGAAAAGTCCTCTTTCTAGCATTTTTTCTCCTTTTCGTGTAAGAGGACTTTGTTTATGTACATCCTCTGTGAGTTTCTGATATTTAAGGGCACAACTTGGTGGTAAGTGGGAAGACACATCTCAAGAATCTGATGAACCCAGAAGATACTAGTACTTGAAACTGTCCTTCACCTTGGTGAATGGAATCGTGCTTGCATGGATCTTTTGCAGGCTCATTTTCTTGAATGAATAAATAGGTAGTTGCAATCATATTATGAACAGATGAAGCTTGAGGAGTTTTTGCTGATCTGTTTTTTCAAATAGGGTGACAGCTCTGTGTTGACCTGTTCACTTTTTCCCATCTGCCTCCTTCGTGACCAGTTCCACCATGGAGGGAAGACAAAGCAGGTGTCTAATTTATTATTCCAGTTAAACGATCAAGCTCCCTCGTTTTCGTATTGGTAGACCATGGATATTACCTTGTTAGCTACCCTTGTTTTAGTACAAAATCTGAATATTTAAAAATGTTATTATCTTATTGGGTGCTTAAGTGTTACAGAAAATGAGGATCTCTAGTTTTGATATTTGAATATGTGGAAAAGAATAAGAAAAGTTTACTTCACTAATAAACACGTAATCTCTTTATATCCCTGAAGAGTTCTTGAAAAATTCATTATGTATTTATGATAGGTTATTTGAATATTTGCAATATGGGGTCAGGACAAAAGTGTCATTCATTTACAAATCTTCTAAAAGTTTTGAAGAAAAGCATCACAATCCTGATTAGCAAGGTTCATTCGGAATTTGTTGACACACAACTCTGTTTTCCAAGATGGTCTGATGTTTAAAAGCTGGAGGTCTAAGCAAAAATACTGACGGTAACCAATAGCCTGGCTCTACCTATAAAGGTACACTATTTATCAATGGAACCTAAAACTGTAAATTTGCGATGCTACACGAGAGGCAATCAGAGGGGAGAAGACCAGAAAGGACTGAGTCACTTCAGAGAAGGGAGGAGAAAGGTAGCTTATGGGTGACAGGAGTGAGGCGCCAGGAGAAAGACCGCTGAGGCTTCAGAGGATGAGGGGCTGACCTCCAGGGCTGTGCCTCTGCGGGCAGGAAGAGCTCTGCTTCCTGGGGCACCTGCTCCTGGGACAAGTTTCCGATTGCCGCGCAGTCAGAACCTGAAGGGACTAGAAAGGGAAAATGGATTTCTGAGAAGAGACGGTTAATTTTTTTCATTTTCTCAGTCCTTCACTATGGATTTATCATGGATCAGACACTGTGTTAGGGATAGAGCAACGAATACACAGGCACAGTCCTTGTCCTCCTAAGAGTAGTGGATGGTGGGGAGAGAGGTATAAACACTTTTTGAACCCACCGTGAAGCTGGTGGCGTGGACATGATTGGTGCTGTGAGCGCCTAGAAGAAAGGGATTTCACCTGGTTAGGTAGGTCAGGGGGTCAGGGAACACCTCCCGGAGGAGGAGGGGCTAGGCTGAGATATGAAAGATGAATCTGCAAACGAGGAAGAGAGGGAGCGTCCAGGTACAAGGAACAGTCTGTGCACTGATCCTCTGGCAGGCAGGAGCCTGGGGAGAAAAGACTTAGCAAAAAGCCAGTGTATCTTAAGCAGGATGAGTCAAGAGGTGAGAGAAGGCTAGCGTTGTCTGCCCTGAATCCACCGTGGTGAAGACTTTAGATTTGCCCCCGGAGCAATGGGAAGTTCTGAAGAGTTTTGAATCAGGGCAAGACAGGAACTGGGTCACATTCTCAGTAGGATGAGGGAGGTCTAATGTGGGGCCTGAAAATATGCATTTCAAACAAATTCCTGGGTGCTAAGGCTGCTACCCCAGAAGTAGACCCTGAAAACCGTGGCTTTGATTGATACTGCAGGGAGAGGAGGTGGGGAAATTTTACCAAAGAAGCACAGCTTCATAGAAGCTTGGGGATTAACTTAAATACTGATTAAAAAGCCTCTGACAAAGATAGAGAAAATATTTGTAAAACAACCTCTCTTGTATTTGCTGTCTGTTACAGGTATCAAAGACAAAGCAGAATGAGTTTCTTGTACAAATGCTTCTCAATGCCGGTGTTGAGGTTAATGCTACAGACTGTGTAAGTTTGTGTTTTTAGCCATTTTGAAATAATATTAAAGTGTTATTATAAGTAGTATACTTGTCATGTATGAAGTGGCTTTATTTTCCTAGATACTTTTATGTTTAGTTTTCTTTTTCTTTTTTCCTCATAGCCAATCAGACAACAATGAGGTTATTTATATTTTTCTATTAAACTCATGAGAATAAAATCTTTACTAATTATAAAACATTTTTAAAAGCACTGGCTTTGACAAAGATGAAAATGTAAGGAAAATGGATGCTCTGACAACGAAATGCCATCCTCGGTAATTAAGAGGCCTGCATCAGAACGCCTGTGTGCAAATCTAAACTAGCTTTTTACTTATGTGGGTTGTGGAAAGTCATACACCGATTCAACTCTCAGTTCCCTTATCTATAACATGGAAAGGTGGAGTGCGTATCTTATGGGTCACGTTTATACAAAGCACTAAGCAGAGTGCTTGCATACAGTAAATGCTCGGGGATGTGAACTGCTGGTGCTGCAGCCTGATACCGGGCACTTCAGTGAGGCCCCTTTCTATAGGAAGGGTAGCTAAAGACAAAGCCGGAGTGAAATTCAAGAGATGGGAAGAGCCAGATGGTAGTGGGAGCGGGAGCATTGGCTGACTTCCTGTGGGAAGCGTAAGGCTGTGTTTCTGCCTTTTACCCTTCAATGATCTTAATGGCGCTGACTCTTTTTAATGCTACTCTTATTTGCTTATATTAATTGAATAAACTTTTAGATTTTCAGTGTTTAATTGAAAAGGTCAAGTGGAAATTTGATGATGCTTAACTTATTCTATGTGTATTACTACTGTTCTGCAATAGAGACTATGTCTCTAACCCTGGTTCTATTATTTACATTGTTTTAGTTTCGATTATATTTCATTGTACTTAAATGGAGACCGTTTTGTGCAAGAGTGTGTGTGTGTGTGTGTGTGTGTGTGTGTGAGTGTGTGTGTGTGTGTGTGTGAAAGAGAACAAGAAAATAATGTATATTTTCCTTTTACCTCAAGTAGCATTTTGGGATTAATTGGAATAGATTATCAGTATACATCATTAGTCCCTTAGATACCTTTGAGATTTATTAACTGAGACTATTAAAGATTAAGTAGAAGATCTTTGAAATTTTTTCATCTGAAAGATTTAGAATTTGTGCCTGTGGTCAGTTTTTTCCTAGGATATTTGCGTGGTTATTCCTGTGTATTTTCCCTAGATAGAGACATGGTGTTCCCTTCCTATGCACACACACATGCATGTATGCATAGAGACACCTCTTTCTTTTATCAAACATTAAAAAAAATGGCTTGAATATTGTAATCCAGGTTTCTAACCCTAATGAAGTGTTTTGTACTTTAGTCAGTATTTTAGTTAGTGAAGTGTTTTGTACTTTAGTTTTGTATTTTAGTCATATGGAAATAAAGCTAGAATCTTTCGTTCATCATGCCAGCACATAATAAAAATAAGTAATCACAGCATAAATTCCTATGATCTTAGAAGAATTTCGCGGAAATAAGGTGCAAAATTAATTCTATGAGTCTTGATAGTCAAGGATACTATTCCTTTTTCATTTACCATGACCATGGTTTTCTTGGCTGATTGAAGAAAAAATTTTATTACTACATATTGGGAGTAAATAATGATTACATTTATAGTGGGGAGTTTATACGTGTTCCTGACACATCTTAATTGTTTTGTTTTGGGCCCTTCCTTCCCATCCCTCCTTGTGCCCTCCAACTCTTGTTCACCTTCCCATTTACAAAAGCTCTATTTCCATTTTTTTCTTCAACTCTCTTTTGAAACCCTCTTCCTTTTTTACATCCACTTCCCTCCATCAGTTGTTCCCCTTCCCATTAGAGAAAGCTCTCCCTACTCCCTATTATCTATGTTTTATTGTGCTATTTATTTAAACTTTGGCTTTCTCATGTAAAAGAAACCATGCAATATTTAAACCTGTGTTTCTGACTTATTCCCTTAACATTATGGTCTCAAGTTTCATCATTTGCCTCAAGTTTATCCTCTTTTTTTTTTTTTTTTTGTGGTGCCAGGGATCGAACTCAGGGCCTTGTGTTTGCAAGGCAAGCACTCTAATCACTGAGCTAAATCCCCAACCCCCTATCCTCTTTTATGAGAGAGTAGTACTCCGTTGTACATAAATACCACATTTTCTTTATCTATCCATCTATTGATGGGCATATAGCCTGCCTGTAAGATTTAGTTAACATAAATTGTGCTGATATAAACATCGGTGTGTATGCATCCAATAATATGATGATTTTAACTCTTTTGGAAAGATACCTAAAAGGGAAAGAGCTGGTTCAAATGGAATCTCTAGTTTTAGTGTTTTGAAGAATCTTAATCCTGATCCGCATAGTAGTACTAGTTTACATTCCTGCCAACAATGTAGAAGGATCCTGTAGCCTTGTCAGCTTTTGTTATTATTTGATTTCTTGATGATAGCAATTCTTTCTGGAGTAAGATGGTATTCTGGGTTGTTTTCTTGGCTGATTTTTGAAAGATAATTTTTTTGAGACATTTTCTTACTATGTAGTTCAGGCTGGCCTTGAACTCACTATGTAGCCCCAGCTGGCCTCCAATCTGTGGTGATTCTTCTGCCTCTGTCTCACCAGTGTTGGGATTGCAGACATGTGCCACCATGCCTGGCTGAAAGACAAAATTATGAACACAGATTTCCAGGCTATAAATTTACTTGATCCATAGGTAGTGTTTTAAATTGGTACTAAAAAATATAGCTAGTATTTTATATTAAAAAGTGTGGGGTTATATGTCAAACTGCTATGATCTTATAGATGTTCGGTTGTGATATGAGGACCCACTTTCTTCAGATTGTGGAGAGGAAGACTACAGCTAATAACACAGTATGTGCAAAAAGGCCCATGTGGAAATTCTTTAAGGGAAAAGATAGTAAAATGATCAGGTGTTGATTGTCCATGCATATCTAATTCTGCAAGCAAACCTTGGCATAATCCAGCATCAGATTTTCCTAAGTTGCTTTCTTCAGTTCCGAACAGAAAATGAGAAAGTGGAAGATATTGATTGGTTGTAAGACATTAATAAGCATATTGAAGAATACTTTTTAAGTACTAGAAATAGTAGACCATTTGCTTGCTTGTCTGCAAACTTGAATGGTTGATAGAGAAGCCACCTGCTGACCTTCGTGGGGAGCTGACTGGTGAGCTGCCCGTTCTTGGCCCCATGTGTTTCAGTACGGCTGTACTGCGCTACACTATGCCTGCAGAATGAAGAACCAGACTCTCATCCCTCTGCTCCTGGAGGCCCGTGCAGACCCCACGATAAAGGACAAGGTAAGGATCTGGAGCCAGGGTCTGAGGTTCTCCTGGCAACATAATCTTATCTTCTTATCTAGGTCTGTACTGAAGTTAAATTGCCTCTCGTTTGAGTAACAGTAACAATTGACTGTCCTCATTAAGGGATGAAATTATCACCATTACTTTCAGAACTGAGTGACATTTAAAGCTCTTACCAAGCCTGAGTTTTTATTTTGTTTCGTTTCTGTGCCAGGGACCTAAGGTAGGGCTTTGGGCATGTGCTTTACCAAGGATTCGTATCCCAGCCTTTACCCACCTTTTGTATTGACATTTGACTCTATTGGAAGTAACTAACTGTAATTTCTTTTTCTCCTCAGCACGGTGAGAGCTCACTGGACATTGCACAGAGACTAAAATTTTCCCAGATTGAATTAATGTTAAGGAAAGCATTATAACCCTGTGACCTCAGGATTACAAGGAGACACAGACCAAGCTGAAGGACTGGATTCTGTTTCCGTCTTAGACTGCTGGTCTGTGGGCCACTGGGCATGGATACCCTATTGCGGGATAATCATGGTTGCTATGATTCATGTTTCTGGAGAGCCTTTATTTACAATGTTTTTTACGCAGTGGAGTTCAGCATCACCATAATTGTTCTGGGAGAAATATATTAAAGTTATTGGAATCTCCACCTCTGGCAAAAACTGATATTTCAAATTCAGGATGTCCTGAAGAAAAGGACCAGAGTTATCTGAGATAGATTCTCTTTCCAGTTGTATTAGGCTTCTACAGAGTTTGTCTTGTCTACCTCATGTCAGGGAGAAAAATCTGTTCCTTTCAATTCCTGTTAAGTACAAAGAGAAGGGATCCAAATCTGTATATTTGTATAGAATGGTAGGTAAGTGTGTAAAGATCAAAGATGCCAGTGTAAATATGCCTTTGATCAAACAACTTGAATAAAAACATTTATCAGTTGTTGGAGGAGGTAGGTATGTTTATGCCACAGAAATTGGCAAACATCACAAAGCAAAGCTGATTCTAGAGTGCCGGTTTACCAGCATACCACTAGAAATTTTGGTATTAATTTACAAATAAAAGCTGCCTCACTTTCAACAGGACATGTAACTATCAAAATATCTGTTCAAAAATATCCACATGGGGCCAGGGATATAGATCAGTGGAAGACCTCATGAAGAGGAAACTGGATTTGCTTCCCGACACTGAAAATTAGAAGGAAAACAAAACAAAACAAAACTACAATGGTCTTGTAAATACAGGTAGCTACTTCATTTACTAGATTTCATTTTTAAATGTTTTCATGTGTGTAGTACCGTGGATTGAACCCAGGGCCTCGCTCATGCTGAGAATACACTATAGCACTGAACAATACTTCCAGTCTCAGTTATGTCTATTTTTATTGATAACATTTATTGGTAAATTTTGTTGAGAAAATATTATTATAACTTATTTTGCTAAATTACTTCACAAAAGACAGAGAAATACCATGATTGTAATATAATTATATAATAAAATAGAATCCAGATTATATTAAATAAAAAATAAACACCAAAATATCTATTTTACTTCCTTTACAAATGCTACAGAGTGGAAATAAATATACTTTAAAAATTTGACTGACTTTTGAGACTCAAGACTAATCCAGTCATAGATATAGACACGGGCTAAATCATACTGTGAATGATAAAATACACAGTTGAAGGGCGAAAGATTTTACTATCCTCAAAAGAACAAAGTTCTAACAAAAATCAAATTGAGAATTATTTATTGAATTATTTATTTATTATTTATTGAGAATTATTTATTTATTATGTAAGACCCTGAGGGAAGTAGTAGTATGTAGATATAGATTCTGAAGTCTTTAAATTCTCTAAATTATTTAGAATTCATTAGCATTGAAATTAGTTCCCACTGACTCTAGGTGCCAAAAAATAAAAGTGAATTTCACACACCACTATAGCTTCACCACGCACTATTATACTTTTAATGGTATACCTTTGACATACACGGTAATCTTTCACTTGATTTCAGAGTAGAATTTGCAAAATAGTACTCATATTTTGAAACTGAAAATTGAGCATTTTTCTAAAAAAATGAATCTAGATTTATGAATGAGTCAGGAGGATTGTCTAACAGTGATTGTTATGATCAAAGCATAAAATATATGGTGATTTATTTCATGCTTGTGACCTTATAAAATTTTCTCCCCAGATATTAGTTTCTGGAGGTAGAAAATTGGGTCAGTATGTCTCCTAGCTACAGGCTGTAAACTCTCAAACAAGCTTGGACTAGAGCTTAGTTACCGACATCACACAAACATGCTATGTGCAGTGCATAATGTGTTTACTGGAAAACTCATAAATATTCTACAAATGATCTTCTCTGTGATTCAACTATAAAACTTGGCCCTATTCTGAGAATGTTTAACATATACCCATCTATGCCACATATTTTTTGCTGTTAAAGCAGATTGTCTTCCTGAGGAAGTACCCTGACTCTATGGCAACAAGGTAGAAATGTCCAGCTCATTTTGTCAAAATCAACAACAGTCCAAAGATTTATGACTTCAGTGTCACTCCAACTTATCCTTTCACTTTTTTCCTCTAAAAATATGGCTTTAGAAAAAAATAAATGTTTGAAGGGTTTACCTGAATGGGTAGTGAATGTCTAGGTACTTTCTGACTGTCAGGTGAAAACTAGCCTTCAAAATGGTAGAAGATATAACAGCACAGGAAACCTGTGTTTACTATTATATTAATTTAACTAACTGAAAAAAATATAAATCTGAGTTCTAGTGCCAAATGTAGAAATCTGAAGGAAAATATAATTATCTCTGCCCTCCCTTTGATAGATAAGGTGGGTTTTCCCTTCTGGAAATCCTTAAACTCCTCTACTCTATTCCTGGCCCCAGCTCCATCTTCCAGAAGGCTGTTCCTAAGTCTGGTCAACACCGGAAGGTCTACAGTGAGCCCTTGCAGGTTTCCTGGGGAAGGTTGGCCTCCTCCTGCTTCATCAGATGGATGATTTCGTTGTACATCCGCTGAGGAGCATCCAGCCCCCAGATGAAGTCCACGTGAGCCCACTCAGGGATGTGCTTGTGATAGACGAGGTTGGTCACCTCTGAGAGCAGCGTTTTCACATCCTCTGGATTTGAAAGCCAATCCTGACCTCCCGACCACATCGCAGTCGGGACTGTCATATCTCGAACATTGTACCTTAAAGGAGTTGGCTGGAGAAAAAGAAGAGTTTTAGCTCTAGATAACATGAAAATATTTAACCAAAATCATAACTGTCATTTCAAATACACATAATAAATAGCCCATGTATTGTGGTGAAAAGCGCATGGGGGCAAAGGTAAAGCCATGCAGAACTCTTGACTTTATGTTCTAGTCCCTACTTTAAAGTAAAATTACTTCAAATGATTTTAACCTCAGTTCCTTCATCTGTAATGAGATAATATTGATATTATCTTTTTAAATTTTTTGCATGTGTGGTTCTGGGGAATAAACCCCGGGCCTTATGCATGCTAAGTGTGTGCTCTATCACTGAGTACATCCCCAGCCCCTTCTTGGTACTTTAAAAATTGAATAATGTTCAGTTTTTCTCCCTATTATATATATTACAAGTCAACTGCCTTTAAAAAGTGTCCCTGTAAGTATAAAAGATAATTTCTCAAACATTTTATACAGCAAGACTTAGAGATATTCTACAGAGAAAGGCAAGGGAATCTAATGGAAAGCCCTGTGTGTCCTTATAGACGTGTTATGTGGTCACAACCAGCCCCTGGGGTGGGCCCGGCTTGCCTGCGCCTCCAGAGAGATGGGCCATCCACAGGCTGGCCTGACACTCGGCTAACTTCAACCAGAGCAGAGTAGAGTTAAATACCCACCCCCGCATCTAAAGAGGGACATGTATAGTCTTCTGAGTTTCTGGGAACTCTCTTATTCAAGCAGTACTAGAAGATTTGCCTGGCTGGCTGACTCCTTGAGATTAACTTTCCATAGACTTGATGAGGATCTTTTTTTTTTTTTTTTTTTTTTAATTACACAATCCACGAGGGAGCCTTGGGTCCAATCTTAGATGCTCATGTTTGTCTTTGTGGCTCTCTAAGAATTTGGAGTTATAGCCTTATTTAAATATGAAAGATTGGAATTACCTATGGAGTCAGTAATATTTTTTCTCATCTTCCAGATAAACAAGTTGAACTAAATATCTTGTCTAGGTCTAAGGTGCCATGATTCTATGACATCTTTTCATATGTTTGTTTTTTCTTCCCTTCCATTTCCATTTTCTGGTGCCTAAGCTGCATGCATTAGATTCTGTAGAATATGGTCCATTAAATGTTGATAAATTTAAACTATCTCAAAGCAAGAAAACTTTCTCTACAGACATACTTTAGGAAACAGTAAAAAAGGATATAAAAAGGAGTTTATACCTATGATTGAGTTTTCTGCTCAGAGGCAGCCACACAGTCTGTCCATCTTCCTAGCATTTTGTATCTAGGTTTGTGTGGCAGTAGCTGTTAAGTACGATTTGAGACTCTTGAAGAAAGATCAGGCTGTGTTTACTCTACACCCTGTAGTTTTGCTTGTTTAACCAATATTTATTTACATTTCCGCACATACTAATCAATAACTTGGGAGGGGGAAGGCTTTACACTCAAAAGAACATATTTATTCAATTCCGATTCTCTACATCTTTATTTTAAATTTTATTCCATAGCACTGGCTTCAGGCTTTATAGGGTAATATAATTTTTAAACCACAAATCACAGATTCATTAAAAGTATAATCAGGAAGAATGCAAGGGTTATTCAATAATTATTTTAAATATAAAATGAGTCCTGATGAATCAAAGTAGCCTACACCTATCACATAAACTTACAGTGTAGAGGCATAATTAACACAATAATCCTTGCTTGCTATTTAATGTTCTGCTTTCTGTGCCATGAAACAACCTTGCTACCGCCATCCTCATTTGTCTGAGGGTTTTCGTTGTTGGTATTGTTGTTTTTTCCTAAAAATTTTCTAGTACCCTCCATAGATATGCTTTACCCAGGACTAAATTAGCCCCATCTTGCTCCTGAGAAGCCCAGTTTCTTGCTCACAAGGTACCATCAGCCACCCGCCCAATTCTGTCACAGAAGCAGAGGGGACTCCTGGCTGAAATGTGATCCTTCCCATTTTCAAAAGTAGTCAACCCTAAACACTCTTCCTTGCTACTTGAATTCTTATATTTTATTCCCACCCCTAGAATAACCTATCCCTGTGACTTCCCTCTCACACATTTCCAGAGGCTATATTTTCAGTGGGTAGTATTTGACTTTCTTACATGATTGCCTTTTTCCAGATTCTTGGTCTCACTCCCCCAGTCAAATGCTCGGAGTTCCCCAGAATTCACTGCCTACAGGGAGAAAAATATTTACAAGGTTTTCATGGGTGGTATTGGGATAGGCAGAAATGTGCTACCACATAGTCAGTGGTCAGGGAAGCAGAGAACAAAGCTCTCTGAGCTGCTCTTCTCCTCTGTGGGATAATCTTTAGGGAAGTGCAAAGGCATGAACCAGGAAGAAAACTGATGACAAAAACATAACTGTCACATTGTCAGCTCCAGGAAGTGCATCCCCGCTGTGCTCAATGTGAATCCACACCCAGCACAATTCCAAAGGCTACCATGAGACAGCGCTATGTGGAATTGTGACATGTGGTGATCCTGGGAGACAGTGACCAAAATCTAATTCAATTTAGAATTTTTTTAAAGTTTTGATCACACCCCTATACATGTGTGCACGTGCACGTATACACAAACACACACAATTTTCTCTCCCAAAATCGCAGATAAAGTTTGCAGCACAAAAGACTCCTGTGAAAATTTCTTTGGACAATTAGGCCCATTTTAGCATTATTTTTTTCCTCCTTTTTTCCTGCTACTGGAAGAGCCAAAAAAGGAGAATGTGAAAACATAATTTCCCCCAGCAACTTCTTTGAGGTGGCTACAGACAGGGAAAGTTCTCAGTTGGACCATTTTACTTTTGGGACCCACTTTAAAGAAGTCCTTAGGACCCTCCTGTCCTTCCTTCCCATCTCCTCAAAACTGTCAATGATTGAGGTCAAGTTCACAGTCAAAACATCATTGATCAGATTGCATTTCATCTCAAACACAAAGGTCTGCACATCA
Source organism: Hystrix cristata (assembly GCA_004026905.1). NCBI lineage: Eukaryota > Metazoa > Chordata > Mammalia > Rodentia > Hystricidae > Hystrix > Hystrix cristata. Next base: position 124,601 of record PVJO010001295.1, read on the forward strand.
AAAGGGCATCCTTTGACTATTCCAGATGAAATATGCGAGGGTGCTTAGAAAAGACAACAAATTCAACATCCTTACCTGGCTCCAGTGTAGAATATTTTGCACAGATGTTCCAGCAGGGGAATGGGCAACATACACATTTGCTCGGCTCTGTAACAAAGTGTGAGTGGTTTGTGGGACACAGAAAAGCTCACAAGCTGTGCACTTTACCAAAATCAAATCTCCAGGATGTCAGACTAGGGAATGGGTGCATCATCAAATTGTCAGCATTTCTCTATGAAGTGGTTCTGTACACGTGCACATAAATTAAGTGTCACTAAATGTATTCCTGGGCACCTATATTTTTTCTTTTGAGAATAGCTTCACATTAGACATCTGACTCATTTATTTAAAAGCCTTTACTAGATATATTTAGGATAAGGGCTTTGGGATTGAGCATAGCTCTCTGCTATTTAACACTTAGGTGAGTTTGGGCAAGTTGTTAACTCATGAAATCTTAGTATACTGATCTGAAAGGTGGGGATATTGATATATTTGCAGTGTCTCATAAGCTTGTTATAGGATATAAATTAGCCTAGAACTAATAAATGGCTATCAAATAGTTTCTGTAAGTCAAACTATTAATAAAGAGGAAGAAAACCTCTTTATAAAGAGGAGAGAGAGACTCATTCCCCTGTCTGCTGACAGTGCTGCTGGCAGACAGTCCCCCTGCCAGCCCCCACCGAGGCCGCCAAGCCGCAGAGAGACTCATCCGCAGTGTCTCCCTCATTACTGACGTTATCTGCAGTAGATGATTCGTAGCTATGAGGGTATGAAGACCAACCCTGCTTCTGATTTGGGACCATTCTGAAGGATCGCTCGTCTTCACAAACCCCCGGAGGGTTAGTGTCGAGCTTGTGCCGTAGCCTTTTCCCTCTGCCAAATCCCGTCTCCTTGTTCTCCATTATCTCAAGAACAGAAGCCAGCATCACTCTGCATGTTAACCTCCACCTCAGTGTGTGCGCCCCACAGAGCCCACCTGGGGACACTCGCCAACTGTAGCTACGCCTAAGCCAAACCCAAACTCCCAGACTTCCCACCAAAGAACTGAAGCTACAAAAAAGAGACCAGAGACCAGGTTGAGGGAAGAGGCAAATGACACCAGGCAGTTCTGTCTGTTATCCACCAAATTCTAATCTCGTCTTTCTTCCTTTAATTTACCACTGGCTTTTGGATCTCTTCCATCGGTAACCTGTGATGTTGATATCTTGCAATATCCTAATGTTTACCTTGCTTTAGCCCCTGCAGAAGCCTTTCCAGCATTTCCTTGCAATCCAAAAACTAAACATTACCGGGTGTACATCGTTTCTCTTGGTCTGCACTGGTCCCGCAAGGAGTGAGACTAGTAACTCCTCAGTTAGGAGACTGGGAATTTACTAGACTCCAACTCACCATGTTCATATTGTTCGTGTTGAAGCCTCCCATAAGTAAGATGATATTGCTACAAATTTGATCGAGAATCACCTGGCCACAAAGGTAAATAACAAACTGTCTGAAAAATCTGGTCTGGTACAGAAATTCTTTCTTGCCAAACAATCCCTGTGAAAATATGAAGTGAAACAGTAGTCATTACAGTATAGTCTAGAAAAAAATGACTCTAATTTAAAAGTACATGCTTGGGGCTGGGGATTTAGCTCAGCGGTTAGAGTGCTTGCCTTGTAAGCACAAGGCCCTGAGTTCGATCCCCAGCACCAAAAAAAAAAAAAAAATAAAAAATAAAAAAATAAAAGTACATGCTTTAGGAAACTAAGCTGCAAGACTCTTCTATCTAGGTAAAGAATTCTCCAAGGCGTCACATACCTTGATCATCATATCTGGCAGCAACAAAAATTTGGTCCCGGGGCTTTTTGAGTATTTCACAGTGGCTATAGGGGCCAAAGCAAAATACATTTTGATTTTTTGAGCCAGTTCTGGCATTGTGGAAAATGCAATAAAGCCTGTAAGAGAAAAAAATAGATCAGCATAGATACTGAACATCATAGAACTCATAAAATATATTTTACTGTAATCAAAATATTTTAATAATTATGTGTAGAGTGTATCATAACTCTTCTATAAAATTATAAGCTCCCGGTGGGGGGCCAACCATGGCAAAAGCTCTTCTGTGTTCACCATGACACCTACTATACTTGCTTTCATGTGGTAAGTCTCATTGATTAAATTACTCAGTACAATTGTATTTAAATTACTTACTCATCTTGACCTTGTGAAAAGAAACTCATGACTGAGAGATAACTACATGCTAGACACATTACTGGGAACCTTTATGGTTCTTGTCTCAATTCTCAGAATCTTGTACATTTTGTTTTCTAAATAAAATACTACCTTGTACTGAAATTGAGAATTAGAAAAATCACTTTATTTGACAAATATGTTCTGTAACAATGGCCACCGGATAACAGGGTTTTTGCTGGTTTTCCTTGTTCCCTAACTTCTTTGGAACACAAGTCATAACATAGCCCAGTACAGAGGTTGTTTTCTAAACTGGATTCCAGTTCTTATTCTGCTGTAGACTTGGTTTGAGATCCCAGGTAGGTCAGTCTGCAACTCAGTTCCCGTATCTGCAGAATTGAAAACAAATTCACCAGAATACCACAGAATATGTCTGTGGGGCCTACGGGAGAAAAAGGCTATCACATAAAGCCAGGGAATGGGCATTACACCTGAAATACCATCTACTGTATCTATTTTTTTTTTAAAGCCTGTGTACTCTCAGTCTAGACTGATATTTGCAGTTTGAGGGATGGGAAGGAGGGCTGATCAGAGGGAAACCAGAACCACACGACTTCTGACCAGGTCTCAGAAGGCAGGTGAGTACCGAGGACAACCCGCTCCTTCTCTGCCCTTTCCTCCGTGAGAGGAGGCTGCCGGCCACGTGCAAAGGCAAACCCAGAGTGACTTGTTAGGACCTCCTGCTCTCCCAGCTGTATTTTCAGTATGAAAGGGTTGAAAATACCTGAACTATATCCCAGCTTAATTCTGACCAGGTTAAAATTCCCTTCAAATGTCAAGACCTGAGAACTCTATATAACACATTCTGGCAAAATTTCCCTTACACAAAGTGTCTGAAGTTCTCCATATTGGTAGCTCCATGGTTTATTGCTAGAAGAATCTTATGCTTTTGTATCCCTTCCTTCCTCTCAAAACTGTATCTAGCCTCATCACTAGCACTTCTGTTTTCATATCAAGCTGAACGACTTATGATAGACAAAATATTTTTAAAAAGAGCTCTGAGTATAAGGTAGGAGCAGACTTACAATACCATAACATTCTTTCTGTGAAGGGCATGGTGAAAGCACATATACCTGAATCCATTAATGTTATAAAAAAAAATACAGACGTAAAGCTGGGCATGGTGGAGCATGCCTATAATCCCAGCACTTGGGAGGCTGAGGCAGGAGGATTTCTGGGGGCTTGAGATCAACCTGGGCTACATGGTGAGTTCAAGGCCAGCCTGAACTACATAGCGAGACCCTGTCTCAAAAAAAAAAAAAAATGCAGAAGTAAACATGTAAAAGTTAGATTCTTTTTATTCTTTAGAAAGCATCAGTAAAAAGGAATGAACTGAACCAGTTCATGTCCTAAGTCCCAACAGTCCTTGAGCCATTAGAATTTCTGATTCATGACTCAGTTTTCTTTTTTACATAATGTCATTGTGAGTAATGATCATAAGTGACTTCTAGGAAAGTTTTATAGGAAAAGAGCCCTTGGTGACTGAATACCAAAAAGCTCCATTGAATTACATTATCCTCGATAGACATTGACACTGTCTATTTATATAAAACATTATGATTTATACAAAGTTTGAAGGGAAAGAATTAAACAAAAATAACCAGTTATTCTGCTGCATTTACCCTTCTTTGGAGTCAGGTTGATCTTGTGTGCTAAACTACACGTGCCATCTACTTTAATAAAGGTCATTGACTAGAGGCTCCCAATTGTAGCTTGATATTCCTCCGAGCAAGTGCTTTAAGTACATTATTTTCCCTACTTGCTTCAGGACAGAGCCTAAACGTGAGAAATTTCAAGCAGAGGGAAAGTGGCCACTATAGTTCTAGGAGACAAAGAGCTAGTAAAAGGCGAGCTTATGGCTTGGTGATAATGTCTAAAGATCACTGTAAACTTTTTCAGAGGCAAACCCCTTGGCCAGTCAGTACCCGTGGCCAAGCGACAGCATGCTGAGGCCTCAGGAAGCAAAGGGCTGGAGACCGATGCCTGGGGTACTGTTGGGTTTAGGGGAACAACAAGAATCCTTTAACCAAAAACTGGCTAAGATTGTCCCATGATTGGCATGAGTTCACAATGCTTTTAGTAGGATCACAGGTTTTAGAGCTACTCTACTTCTGGTTTTTTTGAAAGATTTTTCATAATAATCCCCAATAACTCTGGAGGTAGTAGTAAGACTCTTACAGGAATTGAAGAATGTGTGTATGTAATTCTCATTCAACTTATAGCCTTCACTATGCAGTGGTTATTTGGCAAATGTTTCGAGTACCTGAGTACAGGTCTCACTTAGTGGCCCCACTAAGCCACAATTTAGTCATCTGTAATATACAGTTACAAACCTTTCCCCCATATTCTTGTGCAGGGATGGAGCAAAATGACAAATTTATAATGACTGGCAGTTACTAGGTGCTCAAAAAAGCACTTATTATAAAGAAGGCGAGAACGATAGATGATATTAAACCACAGATACCAAAGGATGCACAAAAATTAAACTGTTTACAAAACTATTTCCATATTCACGAGTATAAACATATCCTGGTAAAAACACAGCTGTGCTGATTGAAAAATGCATATTTCTTCCAATCGGCAATTGCTCACTTTTCTTTTTAGAATCCAGCTTGTTCAACCCAGGGTTTGGTCTCAGGGCAAAGGAAAGAGCTCTTCTTAGTCTCAGAGAGCCTCCTCCTTGGGACACACTGCGCCTCTCGGGACCTTTCTGCCTCCTAAACCAAGCCAGGCACAATCTTCTTACTGATTTTGGTCCTATTGATTTTGGTCTGATACCCACAATCTCCATCCCCAACCAGCCCAGCTATACCTGCAGGGGGCATCTAGTTGAAGTCTCATATATTCTTGCAAAGTAAAAGGACACCAGTACTTAATTCCACACATTGGCATTAGCAGAAAAGAAAAAGACTTGAGTAAACTCTATCAATTCTGCTTCTGATATGATGGTAATGTTCTATTTATTGATTGTCTCTCATGTGGCAGATGCTGAACTCAGGCCTTCATTCATTCAGCATATTTACTGACTGTGTACTCTATACCAGAAACTTCTCTTACAGCTGTGCCACAGACAAAATCCCTGCCTTCACAGACTTGACCACATCATAATATGGAATAGTCCAGACACTTCTAGCACCTCTAAGAGAGAGGAAACAGACTGGGGAGTTCAAGAATTTGCTCAAGGATATTTACCTAAGAGGTGACAACAACAGTATTTGAATCCTCATCAGTCTGATTCCAAGCTCTTTCTGCCATTCTACAGATCGCCCTCAATCCAGACCCCATTTCTCTCAGATATTAGAGTCACCGAAGAGGAGAAAACCAGACACTACAGAAGTGTGGGATGATTGGCTCAGGAACAGCTGGTGTCTTAGGCTTGCATTTCTTCTGAGTATACAAACCTGATTTCCTTTGAACCTACCCATGGTGGTGCCCTGTGAATAGCCGACATAATAGATCTTTTCCTGGCCCGTTTTCTGCAAAATAAAGTTTATCACTGCAGGAAGGTCAAACCTAGCCATCTCATCATAACTACAAGGGGAAAAGACAAAGTTATATGAAAAATTATAATCAGGTACAAACAGAAACGCCCCTCCCCAGGGTTTACAAACAAGTACTTGAGGTGCAGGCCCTGACAGCTCGCTACTACACCCTCACAACACTCAGGATGGACCTGCTTCAAAACCGAGATTCTTGGCTGTCTCTGGGTTCATGGGCTGTTGGCCAGCTGCTGTCTGCTCCAGATGCTCTGACAGAGTGATAATCATCAGTGAGTACTGAGTACACAATCCACCTCCTGGTAGAGGGGTTCTCTTGTACTGTTAGCAGACAGCATAGGTCCATAAGGATTCCTTTGCAGGAAAATATTAAAGATGCAGTAGGAGCCCTTCTCTCACGAACTGTATCAAGTGCAGAGAGCTATCAATAGATGTAAAACTACAGAAAACCTTTTGTGAGGCCACGAGAGATATTACTCAAATTGATGGCCATCAAGTTTGCATAGTTTTCTTTCTTTTTAAAACTGCTACCTGGTTTCATTTATTTCTTGAAGTATTAGCCCTTGTCATCATTCATGGAAGAGTCAGTGTCTGGCTAACCACCTACAAGGAAATGGATCTATACCTCTCTCAGTCCTGCCTTGATTGCTGGATGCATACCACCATCCGCACCTCTGTAGTCGCACCTAAACTTCAGTGTGGTAAACCCAATATTCCCCATACGTCCCCCAAAGAATCACTAGCTAATTAGCAAAACTGGGGAGTATCATGTTAGGATATTGATGACACAACCAAAATAAATTATCCAAATACTTGAAGCGCTCATTCTTTACCCATGTCCCCCAAAGGCATCTATGCCCATGTTGATCTCAAGAGTTTCATATACCTGAAGGCCCAGAACTCATCTTGGTCTGTGGAGAGGGTTTTGTGTTTCCGAGACCACGTGTTTCCCCTGCTGTTCCCCATCCACACATCGAAACCAGCGTCTGCCAGGATGAAGCCCAGGCTGTTGTTGGGCAGGTTGGAAATCCAGTTGCTAGCATCACCAAGCAGACCGTGCTGCAGCAACACCACTGGCCTGGAACCTGCAGACATGAGAAACCAACCATGTGACATGTCCTTCACCTTTCATGTGATTTTGTAACCTGCAAGGGCTTTCAAGTCAGACACGTCTGTGCTCAAATCTGTTTGGTAGCTGGATTATCTTGACCAATTACTGCACATTTTTGTATCTTAATTTCCTCGTGATTGGTGAAATGGGATTTTTGTTATGATTTAAAAAGAGTAGAAGGAACAGATGGTAAAATGCCTGGCAAAGAAAAAGAATCAAAACAATTCTACTTCCATTGTGTTCACGTAATTATTGCTATGGAATTTGTCTGGGATCCTCAGAAAGTGTTAGAAATGCCCTGGTGGAGAGTAGACTCTAATGATTAAGATCAGCTATAGATAGATAGATAGATAATAGATAGTGATATCTTAATACAATGTCTGATCATATACAAACATGCACACATACATAAAATGGTGTAATCATTAAAGTTCCTTCATGTTAAAAGGACCTACACATCAGATTGAAAGGAATTCCTTTCAGTACAAGAAACTTTGATTGTCAAAATAAAATGACAGTAATAGTAAGTCCCCGACTGTCAAACATTCGAGTCTGAACATTTGAACTTTCACAGACACAAATGGACATCCCATTAGGAACATTGGTAGATGCAGATAAATCTCGGAAGTAGCTCATGTGTCTGCTGGACATCATCACAGCTGTACTGCTGTGTGCTTACTGTACAGTGTGATAGTGTACACTAGTATAGTGCTCAGTCACAGCCCAGGATGTCTGAAGCAAGAGGAAAAGCAGCAGTGATGTGGAGAGGACTGCTAGGAAGGGCAAAGCTATAACCATGGAAACAAAAGTGAAAATAATTGAGAGAACAGACCAAGGTGAAAAGATGGTAGACATTCCTCCACCATCTCTTGCTCACCCTCCCTCCTCCGGACAGTAACTCTCCTCTTGTCAGTTCACTCCATGCATCCCCTACATGCCAGTTGTTGCACTGTAGTATACCAACATTTTAAGGTAATCATAAAAGTAAAAATAATTTATTTACAGTATTTTTGCGTGGGTTTGGTTTTCTTTATGTTCTATATTGTATACTTGTGTCAGTGATGTTTGAGACTCACTTTGTCAGACTTATGAACGAATTCAATTTACAAATGTTCTCCCAGAACAGAACTCATTAGCAAGTCATGGAGTAACTGTTATGAATTATATCCCTTTCAATACACTAAGACTGAAGTTAGGCTCAACTCCACAGACTTGGAGGTTTGAGCTGGCTGGTCTGCATTCTCTGGCGCCGAGGATCCATGCCTGCTCTGCCCGCTCCAAAGACCACCCAGAGCTCAACCCAACAGATTTGGACTTGGGGGTTTGGGCTGGCTGGTCTGCCTGCTCCAGCAGCACTGATCTGGGCCGGCTCTGCCCGCTCAACAGCAGGGTGAAAGTCAAGTAACTTCTCTCTCTCTTTTTTTTTTTTTTGTATTGTTTTTGTTTTTGTTTTCCCTTCTTTTCTTCTTTTCTGGTCCAAGCCGTCACTACCTAGTAGAGACAACAATACCTGCATCACTGATGAAAGTTTTAGAGTCATAAAGTGTAAGGAGTCGTGGGTGGGCTACCAAGGGTCTCCTAGAGAGCTGCGGGTTGAAAATTCTGCCCCAGACTCCACTCCTGGAGGCCAGGATCAGCATAGCACACAGCACTAACCACTGCAGACTTGATAGGGCTAACAAGCACAGAATTAGGTTTTGACCTGCACAACCACCACAAAACAGTGGACATCAGAGAAATCACACACTATATATGTGTGTATATATAACTGTATATACATATATATTTGTTGTGTTTCTCCTTTTCTTTATTCTTTCTATTATTCAGTCTGATATCTGTCTGATGTGTTCTCTTTTCTACATTTTCTTTCTTACTATTGTTGTTTAGGTTTTTACTTTTATTGACTCCTGCCTTGCTAATAACTTTCTGTCTCTCTATTCCCTTTTCTCTCTCTTACCTTCCTCAACCAACTGCTCTAATTTTTCTTTTTTCTTTTCATTTTCTCTCTCTTTCATTCTTCATATGAGTGAATATTGTCTAGCTTCTATATGGTTTGACACACTACTCCCACCATTCACTCTTCCTATACTATCTATGCAAGTTTCTCAAAGTATAAGTAACAACATTTTATCCTTAAGCCTTGCATCAACTAGAACTCTCTTCATTGACCTCACTAACTTTCCCTACCCCTCATAATCACCACTACATACAGGGTAAAAACCACTTTACTATCGGGAAATCCACTACATACAAAGTCCTGGTTTATATTGGATTCTGGTTTATAACTGTGTTGACCTTGCTCCTATGGTTAAAGATACAAAGTTAATAGTTACCACTATCGGTCAATTTCATGAATGTAATTAATGCTATTGCTATTGCTAATGTACTAGTGTAACAAGGGTGTTATACAGGTTATAACCAATTGTACGTTCTCATATGGCAATCATTAACATAGTCCAAAATTTTGCAACAGACACAAAAGCCAAGAACCACATAGAAGACACTGAAGGAACAGACTTCTCCTTGGAAAACATTGATACTTGTCTTTAGGTGACCTTCCAAAATCAACACTGAAACTAAGGGGGGAAATACTTACAGACATAAGGAAAACAACAAGACCCATAAGTAAAATATAACCCCAGCCCCTCAGCCCACCCAGAACAAATCCAGAGAACAACGAAATAGAGGAAATTGGAAAACGCCCAACCAAACTTTCAGAAATGATAGCAGCAGAAGTTAAAAAACCAATGGATGAGGCTATAGAGAACATCAGATTAGAAATAATCGGCCAAGTTAAGAAAGAGATGATGATCATAATGAAAGACCTGCTTAGTGAATTCAGATTAAAAAAACAGAGGAGCTTAGAGAAATAATGGAAAACTTGACCACTCAATTCAGGAAAGAAATGGAACCCATGAAACAAATCCAAACAGATATTCAAGAAATAAAAAACTCTCTTGAAAGTATCCGCAGTATATTAAATGAAAGCAAAGACAGAATCTCAGAACTAGAAGACAGGACTGCAGTTCATGACCATGAAAAGGAAAACTTAAAAATAGCTAGAGACTATGAAAAATCTGTACAACGTCTGCAAGATGATGCAAAGAAGAACAACATAAGATTGATAGAAGTGAAGGAAAAAGAAGGAGACATTGTAAAGGATATAAAAAGATTATTTACAGAATAATGACAGAAAACTTCCCAAACATGAGATGAGAACTTGACATACAGGATAAGTGAGGCATATAGAACCCCAATTACCCACAATCAAAATAAATCTACACCAAGACATATAATAATCAAGATTCCAGAAATTCAACAAGAGAATAGAATACTGAAAATTGTTAGAGGAAAAAAAAAGAAATCACAAAGAAAGGTAAACCCATCAGAATCACAGTGGACTTCTCAACACAAACCCTTAAATCAAGGAGAGCCTGGAGCAAAACATTTCAAGCCTTAAAAGATCTCCAACTCAGATTGATGTACCCAGACAAATTATCTTTCAAATTCAACAATGAAATAAGATACTTCCATGACAAAGAACAACTGAAGAAATTCATGACCTTCAAACCACCTCTACAAAATATTTTGAAGGATATCCTAGAAAAGGAAAAAGGAAACTATAATTACAAGGACACTAATAAAAAGAATCCACCAGGCAAGACAAACAGTTAAACTGAGGTAAAACACAGAACCAACAACAGAAAAGATCTATGACAATAATAAGTCAATATATAACAGCTGTAACCATCAATGCAAATGGTCTCTACTCATCAATGAAAAGAAACAGACTAGCAGAATGGATTAAGGAACAAGATCCATCAATATGCTGCATATAAGAGACACATTTAACTCAAAACGAAATTCACAGACTGAAAACAAAAGGATGGAAAACAGTATTTCATGCAACAGGAACCCAGAAAAAAGCAGGGGTAGCTACCCTAATCTCAGACAAAGTGAACTTCAAACCAAGACTGATCAAGAGGGACAAAGAAGGTTACTACATACTTCTCAAGGGAAAACTCCAAGAAGAAGAGGTAGTAATCATTAATATTTATGCACCAAATATCGTGCACCTAATTACATAAAACAAATATTAAGGAGCATGAAAGATCAAATAAACACTAATACAATTATAATGGGAGACTTCAATACCTCACAAATAGACAGATCAACTAGACAAAAAATTAACAAAGAAATAGCAGAACTGAATCAAATCTGCGAACAAATGGACTTAGCAGATGTCTAGAGAGTGTTCCACCCCACTTCAGCAGAATACACATTCTTCTCTGCTGTACATGGGATGTTCTCCAAAATAGACAACATACTAGCTCATGAAGCATGTTAAAATAAATGTAAGGGAACTGAAATTATCCCATGCATACTATCAGACCACAGTGCAATAAAACTGGAACTCAATGGTAATAGAAACCAAAGAAAAAAAAAACCCACATAAACACATGGAAACTAAATAACATCCTTCTGAACAACAGCTGGGCCACAGAATAAATTAAAGAAGAAATTAAGCAATTTATACAGTTAAATGATAATGCAAATACAACATACTGGAACCTACAGGATACAACAAAAGCAGTGCTATGAGGGAAATTCATTGTAAATCAAACCTGAAGCTCATACGAGAGACAAAATTATTAAGATCAGAGCTGAAATTCATGCAATTGAGACTAAGAAAACAACACAAAGAATCAATGAATCAAAGAGCTGGTTCTTTGAAAGATTAAATAAAATAGACAAACCCTTAGCCAATCTTACAAAAAAAAAAAAAGAAAGAAAAGACTCAAATCCATGCAAAACAAAACAAAACAAAAAAATGAAAGTGGCAAAGTCACAACTGATCCTACGGAAATCCAAAGGATCATCAGCATCCACTTCAAGAACCTATACTCAAACAAGATAGAAAAACACTGAAGAAATGGACAGATTCTTAGAAACATATGAACTACCAAAACTGAATCAAGAATACATAAGAATACTAAATAACCCAATATCAGCCATTGAAATCGAAGAGGTTAATAAAAACCTACCAACAAAGCAAAGCCCAGGTCCTGACAGTTTCACAGCTGAATTCTACAAGCAATTCAGAGATGATCTAATACTACTATTCCTCAAACTCTTTAATGAAATTGAAAAGGAAGCAGTACTTCCAAAATCATTCCTGGAAGCAAGCATTACCCTGATACTAAAACCAGAAAAAGATCCAGCCAAGAAGGAACTACAGGCCAATTTCCCTAATGAATATAGATGCAAAAATTCTCAATAAGATACTGGCAAACAGAATGCAACAAATTATCAAGAAGATTATACACTATGATAATGTAGGATTCATCCCAGGGATGCAGGGATGGGTTGACATTCACAAATCAATACATGTAATACACCATATCAACAGAATCAAAGACAAAAATCACATGATCATCTCAATAGATGCAGAAAAAGCATTTGACAAAATCCAACACCCATTCATAATAAAAACTCTACAGAAATTAGGAATAGATGGTCTATATCTAAATCTGATAAAAGCCATCTATGACAAACCAACAGCCAACATCAAACTAAATGGTCAGAAACTGGAAGCTTTCACACTAAAATCTGGAACAAGACAAAGTTGTCCACTATCACCACTTTTATTCAATTTAGTTCTAGAAACATTAGCCAGAGCAATCAGGCAAGAGAAAAAAATAAAAGGAATAAAGATAGGAAAGGAAAAAGTTAAACTATCATTATTTGTGGATGACATGATACTCTACATAGAATACTCCAAAAATTCCACCAAAAAACTTCTAGATTTAATGATTAAATTCAGTTGTGTAGCTGGATACAAAGTCAACACCCCAAAGCCAATAGCATTCCTATATACCAATAACAAACTCACTGAGTAAGAAATAAGAGAAGATATACCTTTCACAATACCATCCAAAAAAATGAAATACTTAGGAATCTAGCTAACAAAAGAAGTAAAAGATCTTTACATTGAAAACTACAGTAGTCTAAAAAGGGAAATTAAAAGGGATAACAGACAATGGAAAGACATCCTGTGTTCGTGGGTAGGAAGAACCAACATAGTGAAAATGGCCATATTTCCTAAATTATCATACATATTTAATACAATTCCAATCAAAATACCAAAAGCATACTTCGCAGAATTAGAAAAGACAATCATGAAATTCATCTGGAACCAGGAGAGACCAAGGATAGCAAGAACAATCCTGGGCAACAAGTATGAGACAGGGGGCATCACAATCCCTGACCGGAAATTATACTATAAAGCTACTGTGATAAAAACAGCATGGTACTGGCACAAAGACAGACCTGAGGACCAATGGAACAGGCTAGAAGATACAAAAATGACTCCAAACACATTCAAATACCTCATCTTCGACAAAGGAGCCAAACACCCTCACTGGAAGAAAAACAGCCTCTTTAATGCATGGTGCTGGAAAAATTGGCTTGCCACATGTTGGAAACTAAAACTGGGTACATGTCTCTCGCCATGTACTAAGCTAAAGTCAAAGTGGATGAAAGATCTAAACATTAAAACAGAAACACTAAATCTCCTGGAGAATAGAATAGGAAGAACTCTCAAAGACATGGGTGTCGGAAAAAAAACTTATAAACAAAACCCAGTCTGGACGGGAAACGATACAAAGAATGAGTGCTTGGGACCACATCCTATTAAAAGGCTTTTGCACAGCAAAAGAAATCACCAATAAAGCAGAGCGAAAACCCACAGACTGGGAAAAATTTTTTGCCAGCTGTCCCTCAGACAAAGATCTAACATCTAGAATATATAATGATCTCAAAAAAAATCAAACCTCCCAAATTTAAAGACCCTATCCAAAAATGGGCATCTGAAGTGAATAAACATTTCTCAGACAAAGAAATAAAAATAGCAAATAAATGTATGAAAAAATGTCCAGCATCATTGGTCATTTGAGAGATACAGATCAAAACAACGCTAAGATACCGTCTCACTCCAGAAAGAACAGCTATTACCGAGAAATCAACTAACAACAAGTGCTGGTGGGTTTGCAGGGAAAAAGGAACCCTCTTCCACTGTTGGTGGGAATGTAGATTGATCCAGGCACTGTGGAAATTAGTGTGGAGATTCCTCAAAAAACTACAACTAGAGGTTCTATTTGACCCAGCTATTCCTCTGCTTGGTATCTTCCCAGAAGAATTAAAATCATCATCTCATAGTGATATATGCACAACCACATTCATAGCAACACAATTTGTAATAGCTAAATCTTGTAAACAACGTAAATGCCCAACAACTAATGAATGGCTAAAGAAGATGTGGTTTTTCTACACAAGGGAGTACTACTCTGCCATAAAAAAGATAAACTAGAGACATTTGTAGGTAAGTGGATGCACCTTGAGAACATACTCTTAAGTGAAACAAATCAGACACTCATCAGTGCACATCAAGTTGTTTCTCTGATATGAGAAACTATAAGTGTAAATAAGGACAAAGAGGTATAATAGATATTATGTAAAAAAAAGTACTCAAAAGAGAGGAGAATTAGATAGGGAGAAGGGGGAAAAGAAGGAAGGAGAAAAGAAAAGAAAAGAGAAAGGGAAAAAATGTAAATTAACCTGCTGCAAATAGGGAAGGGTGGGGGAACAGAAGGGAGGGGTGGGGAAGAGGAGGGAAAACCAAGATATATCATGTACAGGTACAAAATAACCCTGTTTAATGTGATCATTATGTATACCATGTGCCAAAACATGTTCTTGGTTAAAAAAAAAAAAAGGCTGAAGTTACATGAGAGCTGCAGGAACAATACCAATCACTAGAGGGGAGCATTCCACACTGACTGGATTAAAAGGCCGATTCTTTGAATTCTAAACTACTTGACAATGAGTGAACAGGAAGTCAACAGGATATAAGAAAACAAAACTTGATTAGTGAATAGGGGCTACAGGTAACCCTTGTACTTAGTAATTGCAGCATTTACTTGATTGGTAGGGAGAGCCATGGCTTCTCTACTTCCCCCACCCGAGTTGGGGGGAATGTGAGGTTTAGCAAAATCTTCTCTTTCCATTCCCAAACTATTCATTTATTTGTATAAAATTTATTCATACCTTCACTCACTGACTCATACATTCTTTCATTCTACAAATACAGTATTCAGTAGCACCAATAATACACTTGGCACTCTTTCGGCTACTGTATATAATCCCAAACAAAAAGTCCCCACTTCTACTGAGTTTCCACTCTGGTTGGGGACAGACAGACCACAAACTGACAAGCAAACATCTATCACATCAGGTTCTGCTAAGTGCTGTAAGGATAAGAAAGCTGGGTCAGGCAGTGGATGTCAATGGACTGCAAGGGGTTGCTGTTTTCAGTAGTGAAGTCATGGAAAAAGGGTTTGGGCAGCTGCATGGGTGTCTGATGGAAGAGCGGTCCAGAGGGAGAACTGAGTTCAAAGGCACTGAGCTAGAAACACGCTGGGCAGGTAGAAGGCACAGCCTTGCAGCTAGTGTAAAATACAGGTTGATTTCAAAAAGCTACATGAGTATGAACTGAAGTAATACTGCATCCTGACGGTTCTTTACACCAGAGGCCAATAGCATTTACCTGGTACTTTTTGGCTGTAGTTAGGAACATGAGCCACTGTGGCAAGCAAATCTGGATTTGAGTGCAGCATATCGGCAAGCACCAGCACAGACTTTCTGGACCAGTTACATAACCACTGTGCATGGCAGTTCCTTGGGGTTACTGTGGAAATGAACTTGGACCAGTGAAAATAAAACACTTAGCATTGTACTTGGCATACAGAAAGAACACAAGAAATTCTATTATCTGTATACGCGAGAGGAAATGTAGTTGCTGCTAAAACAAAGAGCTACAGAATTAAAAAGATTAGAGCCAATCAGAAATGAGAGATGGGCATACTTTAATTAGTAATGAAAATGAATTTTTAGGAAGCCAGTATTCACTGAGAATCTTACATATTAAAAATGGAATTACAAAGTCATACAAGCATGTATCAAATTTAAAAATGTGCATATAGAGCCTAGCTCTTTAAAAGTCACTAGTAAAAAGTGAGGCAATATCTTAAATATTTAAAGTACTCTTTGCACTGGGAATATAGTGTGCAGTGGTGAGAATCAGGTGCTGTACTGATGTTTGCATTCTTCATGAGCATGTGTTGGTGGGTATGTCCAAAGAACCATTGGTTCTAGAATACTGGTATGTATGTATATAATATGTAGGAGAGGTTTGGGCAAAGATTAAGTGATAGATTTCTCATGAAGATTTTTTTTTGTAGTGTTGGGGATTGAACCCAGAAACTCACACATGTTAAGCACATTTTCTACCACTGAGCTACCTCGCTCCCTCCAATGAGAAGGTGTCTTTTGAAAAGCAAACTGTTTGAGACAGTTGAGGGCACAGGGTGGTGTAGAGTAGTGGCGATGGGGATTAGAGGGGAACCTACTGCATTCTTTGACCTGACCAATAAATCCCAGTCTGCAGTAGAAATCTAGACTCTCTTCTACACACTGAAATTACACAGAAGTCATGACTGGGGTGACATTGGGTAGATCATACCTTTCTTCTTAGGTTGTGCTAGGCCTTGAGGAATTCTGTTAACAGAAAGAATATACCCATCTTCAGTGGTAACTTCATACTCCTCACAAGGATATCCCTTATGTTGAATGATTTCACTCTATGGAAAAAAACACAATTTCTTTTGAGTTCAGCTCCATATGGCTGTATTCTTAGTATTCCTTGATGCTGTAAGACATAGATGAGAGAGACCTTGTTCTTCCCCAATGAATTATGTTATTATCTTAGAAAAACCAGTCAACCAATCCTTCCCAGGCCTCACTTCTTCTGTAATGATGCCAGCAATTGAACCCAGGGCCTCCCACGTGCTAGGTAAGCACTGTACACAACACCCCCGACTTCTTTTTTTTAATATGGAGACAAGACTTGGAAAATGGTTTTAAGGTGTGGGCCAAATGCATCAGTACCATTTGGACACTCTAGAAATGCATGTTATCACATTCCCACCAAAGGTACTGAGTTTGAAACTCCGAGAATAGAGTGCAGCAATTTGTGTTTCAACAAGCTCAGTAAAGAAATCTGAAGCACTCTAATGTTTGCTGACTGGACCAGAACACGAATTCTGGAATCTGCGTGTGTGCCAGAATCACGCGGGTCATCTACACGTACATTCTGAGCGCACCTGGGGCTGCAGATCAGGTGATCCCGATGCAGCCGGCAGGCAGGACACCTGTTCCAGGACAACTTCCAGGAGTCCCTGGGCCACGCCTTCCCCGAGGCTCTTTCAGGTCTAAAATAGACTCAAGAGCAGTGACTCTTCACATTTTTAGATTAAAGATCCCTCAGTGAATTTGAAGAGAAACATGAAAACGGATACGCACCTGGGCACACAGCTCCCACAGGTGAGAGGCTGGGTGAGAGTGGAGTCACAGCTTGCCTGGTTTCGTTACCCACTCCTGCTTTCTTCCCTCCCTTCCACAGGAAAGGGTTCTCTCACGGGCGTTCCCCTCTCCTCCCCCCTCCTCCTCTCTCTGCTTTCTCCCTCATTCCGCAGCAGACAGATAGCATGAGGTCTTACTTCATTGGTCAGTCTGGTCTCGAGCCTCAGCCTCCCCAGCAGCTGGGACTACAGGCATGTGCCAACACGCTGACCTCCGCGGGTTCTCTTTAATTAACGTTCTGGGTATGAGTTCTGCCATCTGTCTGTTCCCCAGAGATTCCAACCTGGGACAAAGTACGAACTCCCCGAAATGGAACATAATGCCGGAAGCTAAAATGGTATTCCTAGGTTAAGACCTTGGAGAATTCTTCAGGGTATATATTGTTAAGTCGAAAAAAATTCTGGAAAACAGCACATTATGCATAGCACTCTCTTTGTTTTTGAAAACAGAAAAATTCATAGATTTAAAAGAACAAGTGCATGCATATAAGAAAATTTTTAGTCTTTAGTTCTGGGTACAGGGTATATTAGTGATTATGGTCCTCTGCATTTTTTTTTTCAGATATTCTGTAATGAACACATATTACTTTTGTAATAAGAAAAAATATAAACCTCAGTGTTCTATAGAAAACTAAGCATAACCTACTTTCCACTCCTAGTACACAGCAAGCTGTTAGCTGCCCAAGTTACCTCACATGGAGACCCCTTTTCCACCACCCTCTCACTGAACTCATTCATCCTCCAGGGTTCAGGCTAAGAAAGCTCTCTTCAAAAAGACTTTCCTAAACTTTCTGGATTAATTCCTCCTGTTTATGTTTTCTTCTTTCATCTGATTACAATTGTAATTTGTAATTGAATATTTGTTTTTCCCGCTGGGCTGTGAACTTCATTAAGTCAGGGCTTT
The DNA here is from genome assembly GCA_004026905.1 of Hystrix cristata. Taxonomy (NCBI): domain Eukaryota; kingdom Metazoa; phylum Chordata; class Mammalia; order Rodentia; family Hystricidae; genus Hystrix; species Hystrix cristata. The sequence continues at coordinate 142,859 of PVJO010001295.1, forward strand.
TGATGTTTCTACATCTTTCCGTGCCTTCATAGCACTGTATCGGGGTCTAGCGTGTGTTCAATAAAAGCTGTTACAAATATACACGGATGGAGCCAGTTGTACACCAATGCATAGGATAGACTATAATCTGTGTAGATTAGCTCACAGAGTCAAAACCAATTCTGTCAACCATTTTTATTCTATTGCATTGAATTGACACTAATAATTATACAAATTTCCTAGTTTCCTTGCCTGATATAATTGCTAAGTGGCAAAGCCCAATTCAATGGCTTCTTGTTGTTGATGTTGTTGTGGTGGTTGCTGCTTGAGATACTCTCCCTAACTTTCCTAAGTAGGCCTTGGACTTGTAATCCTTTTGCGTCAGCCCCCCATGTAGCTGGAATTACAGGCATCTGCCACTATGTCCAGCTTTCAGTGGGTTTTAGTCTTGAGAAACTTGTCCTGAAATCTCAAAATGTGTAGGTGTTCAGTCTGCCCAATGGGCAGGGCTAGGAATGTTGTCTCTTGCTCCACCTGAGACTCAGAGGAATATGTGCAGGACATTCTCGGGGCTAGAAAGATGACTCTGAAGGGCGGGCACCAATGTGCTAACTATCTGGATTAATCTCAGTCAGTAATTTGAGCAGTCAGAAGAAACCTGATATTCAGAAAAATTCAGAATATTTCTATGCCTGTCTGTTTCAGAACCCATATAAGAAGGCTTCTATGACAAGAGTCTTAAACTTGATGAAATTGGGTTGGGGACGTAGCTCAGTGGTAGAATGCTTGCCTAGTACACAGGAAACCCTGGCTTCCATTCATAGTACCACAGACAGACAAGCAAAATCTGCATAAATCTAGAATTCACTTCCTCTCTTTGTGAGGTATTAGATAAGTACGTGGAGTATGGACTTTACACACAACGGCCTTTCTCATCACATCTCTCCTTACTTGGTGGGTGTGTTGCATAGTGATTATAATTACAGGCTTTGAGTTTAGGCAAGCCTGAATTTAAATGTAGCTCCACCTCGTACCAGTGTGGGACCTTGTTTAACTTGCTTAGCCTCTCTAATCCCAGTTATTTGATTCAAAAAATGTAGATGATCAGATCTTCTGCACAGAGCAGAGAAAATGAAATAGTATCTATACAGATTTTATCACAATGTCTACTATGGGATGAGTGTTACTGTACATGGCCAATATGAAAAACCTAGTTCAGATTGGAAAGTAAGTCCTACCACCCACCAAGAAAAACTGTCTGGGAGACCGGAAGAGATGTATCATCATTCACACATTTTACTCATACAACGTCTTCTTCAGCACCAGTCACCTTTTGTTGGGCAGATTAGAATGGCCCCAGATAACACTAATGGAATGGTGGGTACACTGACAGCAAGAGGTCAGGGCTGATACTTTTACAATACAGGAGCAAGTAGGAAAAGAATAGAAACACAGACAAAATGGAAATAATCAAGGATCTCAAATCGGCCCCAAATACCTCAATTATTTTTTTGTTTTAGAATGAACCTAAGAGTTCAAGGAAAAGTTAAATGGTGTTTGAAATGCAAATTAAATCATTCACCCAAATTTACTTAATTTGTTTGAGGAGCCCCAAGAACTACTGACCCCACTTTAGCATTCTTTCAGTCCAGTGTGTTACTTTATTATGATACTCTTCTAGCATGAATTGGCACCATAAATAAATGTAATACACAATACAGGTACTATAGAGATGCAAACATTGACATCTAAGGCACTTTCTATCCCCACAACATCATGAAAACCCCAACTTACAATATTCATGAATGCTTCGGGGTCCACCGCTTTAGTTGGCAAATGTCCCGAGTTCACATTTCTTTGAAGCAAATACACCATCAGGATCAGAAGCCACATCTCCACTCTGTGTGAAATAATCCAGGCTCTTGACAAGATTTCTGACATGGTCCAACATCTGCATTTGTTTTTCCCTGACAATATAATAACTATATCTAAAGTCAAAAGATGGATCTGTAGGTTTAAAATGTGTATATTTTCTGGCTTCAATTCTTTCCCCCGATTCTGAAGCAAGTAAGTTCAGTTGATAGGAAGGGACAAACAGCAAGTAAGCTGAAAACATTGTCTATGATGTCTCAATACCATCTGGCTCCTCCTGCTTCTCTGTCACAGCCATAAAACTATAATCACCAAGCCCTCATCTCCTAGGTGTGTGAAACTTTCTTTGATGCAAACTGGAGATTCACACCTAGGAGACATCTCATAAACCCTTGTTCTTCACCACCAGTAATAAGGATCATAGGTGGCGAAATCCCCAACTCTTCCCTAGTTTTCATATTTCCTTGATGAATGGAAAGATATGAAGTCTGCAGAAAATGTGGTCATTTCTAAAGTCACCAAAAGATCATCATCTTTTGGTTGAAGACCAAAGAAGTCATAACTACTTTAATTTAAAATGCCCCAAGTTTTAAGGACAGTTTCTATTTCTAGATGATGGTTAAAAGTATTGAATGCTTAACCCATTCTGTCTAGTTCAATTAAATAGATATATGCAAAATTTTATTTTGGTTTCTAATCACTAATTTATAAAAGATTGCCACCTAGTAATTAAATCATCAGCAATAACTAAAATAATGAGTTTCAGCCCACTTATTTTCATAAACTAAATGTCCCAGTTCAGTTGCCTGTAACTCAACGTGAGCTATTACCTGGCCTATTAAGAACTGAGTGGGCCAGGAAGGAAGATTTGTCATTTTAAGTAAAAAATGTGTCAGAAATTGATAAAAAAATACTAGTTGAAGTATTTTTCTAGTATTGCAACAACTCTTTAGAGATGAGCGCACAGCAGGCATGCCACATTAATTTGCAGACTTGGGGCATGTGTGGGTGAGGAGCACAAGCTGGAACCGGAAAGGCGAGTGTGTATGTGAGAGGGGTGTGCCCCTATGACTCAGCCTTTTCCGCACTGGGCTGGCTGGGAAGTGTGGGGAGGCAGCTTGGCGCCCTTATCTGGGCCGACGTGGGACCGGGGCTTGCCTACCACTGCTGACCTGTTGCACGCTAGAGAGGAGGGAGTGGAACTACTTAGAAAGCAGAGAGAACCCCTGTCCAGCTCTACAGAGCTTCGTGACTTTAGAACCGCAGAGCTCAACGAAGTTACGCACACGGGCTCTCTGAAAAGAACTGTGCCTTACACTGCTGACATTTTAGGATTTCAAAATGCTATAGAGCCAGAAGAAAAAAGTCTCACTCAGCTTTTATTTTTAGAAATGTGCAAATACCTTAAATGACTTGCTCAATATTGCCTGGGTAGATTGTGGCAAGGAGAGGAGTAAAATTCAGATACTTAAATTAAATATTCAGTAGTATGACCATATGATACATTGTTTCAGTGTCTTTCTCACTACTTAAGGATGAAACTTCAACTACTACTAAAAAAGCAATTGTATCACTCTCTATATATTGTTTCTTTAAGAAGTTCTTCTCTGGATTTGTGTGTGTGTGTGTGTGTGTGTGTGTGTCTGTGTGTGTGTGTGTGTTTGTGCAAGTATGGCCTGGGAATTGAACAATTGAACTCAGGACCTTTGCACTGAGCTACATCCCCAGCCTTTTTTAATTTTTTTAATTTTGAGACAGAGTCTTGCTAATTTGCCCAGGCTGGGCTCAAACTTGCAGTCTTCACGCCTCCATCGCCCAGAGTGCTGGATTGTTGGCGTGCCTCACCACAGCCAGCTTCTTCTGGATTTAAATTCTGAATAACTCCCACTGACAGCATTATACATTTGCTAGATACAATTGCTCCAATATGATCAACTCCTATACTGAGTGAATATATTTGTGACTACTAGAGAGACTAATGAAAGAGTTGATGGCAGTAAACTGAGTAGTTCAGAAAAAAAATCTTGCTTTTCAAAACGAAACTGCAAATTCCCTTGCAACTTCCTCTCACTTCTGTTTGAATTACAAATTAAAGGGCCCTCACCTGATGCTGCTTAACCGCCAGCATGGAACTGAGTTTTATTGAAGTAATTCTTGCAGGTTTAAAATCACAAACTTGAGGGTGTTGGGGGTGCACCCCGGAACCAATCTGAGAGTCCAAGTCAAAGCTCTTGTTGCTATGATCAAATGACCAAAATGTATGTGCTGAGTGGAACTCACATCCACCCCTTGTTAACATGAGCCACCTCACAGAAGCCGCTGAATCTTGGGACAAGTGGGTGTGGTGCATCTGCGCTCCCGCTTGGTCAGACGGGCCTGCACATGCATGATTCTCACTCAGACTTTAATGGGTTTCTTAGCAACATCAGTTTTTTAACACGTGATGGGTTTTCATGTACTGCACTCCAGCACTGAAATATTGCCAAACAATTCCACACTGAAAGAAGCACATAACCTTATCTATGACTCCTGGTATTGGTCTAGGAGTTGTGTCTTACAGTTTCTAGTTCTTCCTTCTCAAAATGTAACCAGCAACAAAAAATTTAAACACTTTTCAGTGTAAACAGTAATTAAGAAGATAGGTTGTGGGCTGGGGATTCAGCTCAATGGTAGAGCACTTGCCTAGGAAGCCCAAGGCCCTGAGTTCGACCCCCAGCAACAGAAGAGGAAGAGGAGGAGGAGGAGGAGGAGAAAGAAGAAGATAAGCTACAGAGTCAGATGAAAAGCTACTTGAAGAGCAAGGGTAGGGGACATAAAAACAACTGAGATGTGTTCTATGCATGAACCGACTCTCTACAATGAGTGTCATCATTATGTACTGTAAATGAGTACTAATTGAAAAACAAAAAAAGGAATGCAATGTCTGGTGCAGAATGGGCTCCCACTTTATCTCAGCAAATTTACTTCACACAGGTTAGAAAAGTTAACTGTTGGGCAGTTGCTCCTACACCATGGTCTCCAGCTCTGTGTTACAAAACTTATAAGATGAAACAGAATTTGCCAATCAACTCGTGAAGCTAGGAAATACCTGGTGTGGAGAGTAGGAATCATATGCTCCATAAATTAATTCAAGCATGACTTCTGACTCCATCCCTTCAAGGGCCAGTGATCTTCTTTAGAACACTCAGTACCTCAGCACCTCACATAATCTAACATTAAAATAAAATGCTGTGAAGATCTGTGCAAAAATCTATACAATGCGGAATCAATGATACAGTAGGTGTTTAAAAATTGTAAATGCCTTTCTCTTTTTCTTTTTCTTCTTAAATGAGCATAGGGCATGGACATAAATTTGGAGACACAAATTTTCACCTTTTTTTCTCAACTAGGCTTAATAAAATCACTCTTTTTTTTTTTGAGACAGGGTCTCACTATGTAGTTCAGGCTGGCCTTGAACACACAGCAATCCTTCTGCCTTAGCTTCCTGAGTGCTGGGATTACGTCAAGTCATGCTTTGAAGCTAAAAAATCACAGATTTCAAAAACCACTTACTTCATCCTTCTCATTTTTATTTCTCTATTAAAAATTTTAGGATAAGATTGTATAGTTTAGTAGAAGATTCTAGAATGCATATTTGTGGTAAAACTTCAGACATCATGATTTTCATAGATTAAGATGTTCATCCTATATTTTTTTCCTGACATTAATTCCCACAGTTTGTGTGTATCCTTTAAGGCATTTTTTTGTGTTTACACATGCACATAATTATATAACTCAGACAAACATATACAACTCCAGTAATAAAAATAGATTAGAAAGGGCCTGGGATGCAGCTCAGCAGTGTAAGTACTGCCTAGCATGCGAGAGCCCAGAGTTCAATTCCTGGTACCAAAAAAAAAAAAAAAAGATAATAGAATAGGTGTATATTTACACATTTGAATATAGCTCTAACACTTATTTTTTACAGTACCTACAGATTTATTTAGATTTGACCATGAAGGTTCATTTACAGAAAAAATAAAACTGACCATCAAGACATTCTTTCCCTAGAACTCGTTAAGGCTAAACCAATCTCCTTCCAGCAGGGTCTCTGGGTCATGAAATCCTGGCCTTTACTTCACCCAATTTATTAAATCAACCACAAATATTTCCTAAGGCTGTGATTCTCAAAATGTACTAGCTAATACGAGTACTGGACTACTAGTATTAGCTGGAATGGAGTTGGGGGACAGATGAAAATTCGACAACAGAATCATGACTCTTTCTTTGTGTATTTAGCTCCAGTAGTTTCATAGTGTCAGGCCTCACAGGAAAGTCTTTGATCCACTCCTGGTTAATTTTTGCGTATGGTAAAAGTAAGGGTCTCATTTCATTCTTCTGCATGTGGATATCCAGCTTTCCCAGCCCCGTTTACTGAAGAAGTTGTGCTTTCCCCACTGTATGTACTCGCCACCTTTGTCACGATCGGCTCACTGTAGAGGTAGATTTATTCCTGGAGTCTGTTTTCTGGCTCACTGGTCTAGGTGTCTTTTTTTATACCCTCACATGCTGCTTTGAGTACTGTACCATTGCCATCTGCTTTGAAGCAGGTACTGTGATACCTCCAGCTCTGTTCTTTCTGCTCTCAAGATTCCCCGGGCTATTCAGAGTCTTGTGGTACCAAGCCAATTTAGGATTATTTTGTTCAGTCTTTGTGAATCATGCCATTGGCATTTTGATAGAGACTAGTAGACCACTTGGAGCAGTGTGGCCATTGTAACATTAATTCTCCAATCCATGAACATGAAATGTTTTTCTATTATATGTATGTATCCTCTTCAGTTTCTTTTATTAGTGTTTTATAATTTTGGATATAACTTCAAAGCCCTCCCGATCCGCGACACGGAGGATGCTTTGTGGCTCAGCGGAAGCAGCTCAGGCTGCCCACCTGCAGCTCGTGGCAGGTGATGCCCACCTGGTCCAGGGCAAGCTCGTCTGCTGCAAGACCTCATCCACAAGGGCCTCACTGAACTCCTTCTCCAGCCACCGACATGGACACCAGGGGAGACCCCGGCAGCTTGGGCGGTGTCCCTCAGGCCCTCCGAGGGGTCTAACACTTCCTATAATACAAAAATCCATTCCAACATTTTTCACTCTATCTAATTTTATTTAACAACTGCATATAACTACCTTATTTGGCTATATCAAGATCCAGTATAGTAATATGGTGCTGGGATGTAGCTCAGACTTGTCCCAGCTTTCACAAGGTCCTGGGTTCAATACCCAGCATATTTTGACAGTTACTGTTAAGCTGTCCCCTGTAAGACTGGACCAATGTGACTTCCCATAATATGGCATGAACATAGATATTACTCCATGCTTCCTTCACTGATTCTACATTTCAAAAATCGTTTTAATTTTGACGATCTGATGGGATCAAGATCGTTGAAATTTTCTGAGTTGTAGGGAGTCTTTGAATTTTTTTTTTTATTGCAGTTTGGCTATTTAATTTTGCTTCATGTATCACCTTTTAAATTATTAGCCTGTCTTCTGTATTTTAAAATAAAATTTAATGATTTGCTTGAGCTTTTACTTTATCATGGTTACTGGATCTTCAGGTTTTATACATGTTAATATATTTTCTTTCTTTTTTAATATTTGGCTTGTGGTAACTTTAATTATTATTTCATCACAGAGAAGTTTTGAAATGTTATGGAATTAAAATCTAGGAAGTTTTCTGTTTTGCTTAAGCAGATCTTTACCTCAAGGTTAAAAATTATCTTGTTTATATTTTTCAATATTCTAATACTTTTTCCATTGGATTCCACACCATTTGAATTTATTTTTCAGTTTGGGGCAGTATTGAATCTGAATTATATTTTTCTAGCTAGTTATTTAATTTTATCAGAATCATTTATTATGTCTTTTTGATTCCTTTTGGAATGCATGTCACCTTTACTCACTCATATGGTACTGCAGAAATGGGAAGGCCCAGAGAGAGATGGTTTTCTTAGAGCAACGCTTCTCAACTAGAAGTACTCACCTTCCAGGGAATAATTGGCAATGTCTGGAGAAAGTTTTGGGTGGCATTCCTAGGGGAGTGCTGGTGGCATCTAGTGGCAAAGGCTAGCAATGCTTCTAAACGTCCTAAAATACAGAGGGCGGTGCCCCACACAAAGAAGTACTGTATCTTGCTTCCAAGTGTCTATAACGCTGAGGCTGGAAATCTTGGAGTCATCACTGTGAATATGAATCTGGGGAAAAAAATAAACTCCAGTATATATATATATTTTTTCTTGTATTTAAAATTATTGGTTTTTGGTATCTGGTGATAAATCTTCCAAAAGTTGTTTGCACATGAACTTGCCATCAAGATTTAGTAGTTGTTTACTTTTCATGGGCAAAAAAATGTGATGACATTTTCTCATTGTTCATCTCGGGAGCAATATTCATTCATTTCTATGAGCTGGCTTCCAATTCTCCATGACACTGAAATGTTTTATTCACATCGCTCCAGGAGAGACAGTTTAGTGTCCATGACAAACGTATGTACTAATTATGCATTACTTTCTAAGCACTGGTTTTTATTAGGCTGGGGGGGCATCAAAGTTTTCAAACTAGACTTTACCTCTCATAGCTTGAAAAATAAGATTCACAATCATCAAAATCACCTAATTGATGATAATGATTTCAGGTCACACCTAAAAACTTCTGAAGCAGGGTCTCCAGGTTTGGGGCCAAATAACTTATAATGAATGAAGTGAATCCGGTGATTCTGGAGATGAGCTGGGTTTGGGGCCACTCCTGTCACCACTCGTAGATCAACTGAAGGGAGGGATGTTTCAATTTCTGTAAGTTGTATGGTGAATTCTCCTGGCTTAGCTCCCTCCCTAGACAGGAATTTGCTCAAAGACAGTGAGATAAGAATTTGGGGGTGGAGGGGCGCTTAAGACTTTCCCTGAATTCACTAGCATAGTGACCATAATCTCTTCAAGATTTTAAAATTTGTAAAGAGAAACTATTAGAGGTAAAAAGCACACACATATGGGTCACTGATTTCTGTGATGGCTAATGATAGTTTATGCTGGTTCAATTTTCTTCCACCCAGAAGTGGATTTAAACATTCATTAAGCATCAATAAAACAAGCTTGCCTTTAATACAGTGGAGCCAACCTAAGGAACCAGATGGTACAGATTTGATCTGCAGGATGGTAACTAAAAGAGGCCGTCCATCCCCTAGTGCCCCCACCCATGGAGGGTCTTGCTTCACGTGTGATTGCACATGGATGTGTCACATATCACACTGCAAAATGCATTCACTTCTGCTGGAACCTCAGAGTAAAACTTCTGTTACCTTGTACAATTGAAAAGAACTGAAATGATTTACCACTTTCGTTTAAAAACAGTTTTAATGATTTCAACTACTATCTGTGCAGATTTTATCGTATCATATAGCCAGACAAAATGGAATGTTAAAGTGTAGGCAGAGATGATTATCATCGAAGTACTGTCATTTGAATTTTATGCGATCAATTTATACTAGCAATCTACTAGTATATTTATTTTACATCTGTTGGAAGCTGTGTAATATTTTTTGTTTGAAAACATGTTTCTGAGGCTAAAAATGTTTCAAAATCACTGGGGGATGGTTTCTAAAATCCCTCTCCCTCTCACATTATATCTAGGTCTTTTTAAAAAATTAGAATATATCTACTTATATGGTGACGCTTTGCGATTTTGGAAATTTTGCTGTACACAGTAGAGAAATAGTTGACGACTGTTTTAGTCTTGGGGTATTTGGAGGAGAGAGTTGGGCTTTCATGGATTGTAAAATTAGGGTTGAGTGTCACTCAGAGAGCAGCATGAAGCACCACAAAACCCTTTTGAAGGGGACTAAGAGATGTGAGAAGCCGTCCAAAGACATTGACGTGGGTGACAAAATCTCCCTGGTCGGTGCAGGGCAGAAGCACATGGTTATTAACTCTGCTTTCATTCTGTCCTGTATTTTTTTTTGGGTGGGTGGTATTACTGGGGGTTGAACCAAAGGACTTTGCACTTTGCACACTCCCAGCCACCCCGCCCCGCCATTTAATTTTATTTTAGTGAAGGTCTTGTTAAATTGTCCAGGCTGGGCTTGAATCTTGGATCTTCTTGCCTCAGCATCCCAGAGTGCTAGGATTACAGGAGTGTACTCCTGCCCTCAGGTGATCATGACCTGATTTTTAAAACTGGTCGTTTTACCACATTATAGGACTGTAACGCGTTGGGTCTGGCAGAGATGTGGTAGAGGAGCTCTATTATTTTACAAATGAGAAAGCTTAGACCCAGAAGAGGGAAAAAACATTTGATCTTGCCCAGACGTTTAAGATCAACATTAGCATGTTGGAGGCAGAGGGGAGCAAGGGGCATGACAGAATGAAAAGAGAAAGAATGGAGAGGAAGTAGGATAGAGTCACTTTCTATCACCTCACTAGGATTCAGGGACACTCTAGCGACATCCTCTCTCATGGTGAAAAGATTAAATGGTAAGTGTGTCTGTCTTCAGAGACTGCCTCTTCTGTGTGTTCTGGCTTTGGATAGATGCAAGATCTCATCTGCCTCTCTCGTCCTATCACTAACACTGACATGTCATTCCCAGGGGCCTCTCCCCACAAGTTCCTGGCCTGGGTTTATTTTGTTGTCTGTGATATGCCTGGCATAGCTTTCCAACAGGAAAAATGCAGCCTGTTCTTTTTTTTTTATGGTTTGTGTTTATTTATTTATTTATAATTTTATTTTTATGGTACATTTTAGATGTACATAGTGGTGACATTCATCATAGGGGATTTGTACCTGTACATGAAATATCTTGTTGCTTCTTTTTTCCCATTCCCTTCCCTCACCCCCTCCTCCCTCCCTATTTACAAAAGCTTTGTTTCCATTTTTTCCTTCCATTTCTTATTTTTCTTGTCCTTCTGTTCCTTTCCCCCTCCCTTGTTCCCTTTCCCAGATTCCATTTGACCCAGCTATTCCCCTTCTTGCTATCTTCCCAAAAGAATTAAAAGCATCATACCACAGCGATATATGCACACCCATGTTTATAGCAGCACAGTTTGTAATAGCTAAATCTTGGAAACAGCCCAAATGCCCATCAGCAGCAGAATGGATAAAGAAAATGTGGTTTTTTAATGCAATGGAGTACTACTCTGCCATAAAGGATGATAAGCTTGAGATACTCCTAGGTAAATGGATGCATCTTGAGACCATACTCTTAAGTGAAATAAATCAGCCTGTTCTTAATTACATTAATGCACACCAGAAAGAATACATCAAAACAAGCCACAAAAATCCAGAAACATTATAAATCATTCAAAAAATAGTGTCCTTAAAGATGTAAAAGAAAAGTTGTTTCCCTTCTGCTTCTACACTACTGTTTCGGACCTGTAATATATCTAATAAAAGATGGGGGAAAAAAGATGGAAAAAATTGAGGATTATTCTGTTTCTTTAAAATGTTTTCTCCAGGGCCATTAGAGGGGGTAAGCACAGGGAGAGATACGTGTTTGGTTCTGGAACCTGGAAATACGAATTGAAGCCTAAAGCTACCAGTTCACTTAGCAGGGAGACCTACCTAGAATAGACCATACAGAGGAGTGGGACACAACAGACCTGGGTTCAAATCTGTTCCACCTCTCACCAGCCAAGGGCCCTTGGACAATTTCCTGATTTTCAGTATGTTTACTCAAACATTAGTAATAATAATAATAATCTCCTTCTTGCAGCGCCCTTGTAACTCCGGGTAAAATATCTATGTGAGATGTGTAGCATGGTGCCCAGGAGAAGCCAGTTAATATGTTGTTTCTATTTAGTTATTTTTAGAATAATTATCGCTTTGTGTGCTTGAGGTGGAAAAACTTGAAAATAAAGCTGGCTATTTGGAAATCTACCGTATTTTTCAGTGAAAATATAAGAGGTTGGAACAGATGATCCCTGCAACAGACTACACTGGGGAGGAGTTACAGTTTGCTGCAGAACTTTAACTGAAGCCGCTTGGCCAGAGAGCGCTGCACTGCCCTGGTTGCTGTGCGCTTTGCCATGATGATGTACTTAGCAAGTGAGTAACTCAGAGTTTCGCCACCATCTGTGCAGGCAGCCAAAGCAAGCTGCACGTGTTGATTGTATTGGTTAGATCCCCAATCTAACATCAACTGTATGTGTTCCAGACTTTTCAGAAATAGACGAAGACTTTGAAAAGACCTTCAACATTTTCGCCATAATGAGGATTGTCCATTCATTGAGTCTCTCGGGCTTTGAAACCTGAAAATTTTCTTCAGCCTTTCAAACCTGAAAACTCTGACACTATATATTTTTTTTTAAAATTCATCTGAATGTCTCTGGGAAACATTTCTTCCCCCCCCCTTTTTTTTTTGGCCTTTTAAAGAGTTACTCCATTTCCAGAGCATCTCCCTTTTCTCCTTTCTTTCTTTAGTACATGATCAATTCAAGAGAAAGAAAGCACATTTTCTTGCTTATCCCATGAAATATGAAAAGATTTTTCTCTTCCTTCCAAAAAGTTACTGTTTATTTCCCTCTTTGTTATGCACTCAAATTTGCAATTCATTCTCTTTTAAATTATTCATTTTTTCTATGTAAAGTTTTATAACCGTCTCCCAGGAAATCTGGCAATACATATAAAAATTAAAATTTTCTTAGTTCAAAAATTTATTTTAAGAAGCCACCCATGGTGAATAAAAATATTTAAAAGAAAAATAGTGAAAAATTGGACATAGCATAAATATCCATGTGAGTGAAAGGGTTATATAAATTTGAGTTTGTCCTTAAGATTCTATTCAGTCACTATAAAATTATGCAGAGCTATATTATAAGTAATGTAAAAGTGTTCATCATTTGTGTTAGCAGGGAAAATGAAGACTACTGAACATAGTTACTGAATAGTTTTGAAGTTATAAACAAACTTGAATAGAAACGAAATCAGGAAGAAATCTATCAAATTTAACCAAGTGGTTTTCTGTGAGGTTAAAGATATTTATTTATTTACTTATTCATTTGTTTATTGTGTTTGTGTTAGCATCTATTTTCTGAAATATTTATAATAAACAGATTATTTTCAATTAGATAAAAACACAATAAACCATTTTTTTCTCAATTTGAGAAAATATTGCCAAACCTATTTAACTCTAAGACAGCGACAGTACAATTCAGGAGCCGGGAAAACCTTGAGTACAACCTACCTCGGTGCAGGGTCCCTTTGCTGAAGGACGGCAGATGCGGGAATGGTGTGTCCTCGGGTTGTGTCTACAGTGTAAAGGAAGGCCGAGGTAGGAGAGGAACCAGGACACTGAGCATGCAGGGCTTCCCTTTAATCAGCCGTCACCTTAGCAACAAGCTTCACTGCCTCAAGCTAAAATTCTTCTGGAGTTGCTTTCCTCTGTGGGTACCTTTCTCACCATCTGCCCAGTGGAGTTCGCTGGTGAGTGTTTTTCCATGAGTAGTGTATTCATCACTGAACTACGGAAGATTTTAGCTGACACCTGGGTGTGTTGCTCCATTTTCCGTTATTATTACAAAATACCCGGGCTAATCAATTGAAAAGGTTTATTTTGGCTCACAGTTTTGATAGTTTTGATAGTTTCAATCAATGGCTGTTTGGCCCCCTTGCTTTTCCGCGATCAGGCAGTACATCAGGCAGGAGCACGGAACAGAGTCCTCACTTCAGGGTAGCCAGGAAGCAAAGAGACAGGAATAAACCTGATCCACGTACAACTTAGAAGGATGGCGGGCTGTGCGCGTAGCACAGTGGTAGAGTCTTTGCCTACCATGTGCAAGACCCTGAGTTCGATCACCAGCACCACAAAAGAAAAAGAAGTCACATGTTGCGTGGTTCAAGATAGAGAACAGGTTAGTGGTTTTCAGGGGTCAGGTTCTAGGAGAGTTGGCAGGGTAGTGGTTTTTGACTATAGAGGGACAACATATAGTTAACTTATGTGATATTTGATAGTTCTATACCTTAATTGTGGTGGTCGTTATATAATCTACATGTGATAAAACTGCACTGAACCACACACACATGAGTGTGTAAAACTGGTGAAATATAAGTTCTTTGGGGCATACAAGGTCAGTTTAATGATTTTGAGCATGTGCTTCAGTTATGTATGATATTACCACTGAGAGAAACTGAGTGAGGAGGAGTACACGGGATCTCTACTACTTTTGCCATTTCCCATGAATCTGTATCTGTATGTTTTCTATTGCTGTAACTGGATACCACAAACTGGGTAATTTATAAAGAATGGAGGTCTATATATCTCAAGGTTCTGTGGGCTGGATCGACTCAGCTTTTGGTGAGAGCTGTCTTGTAACATTGCAGCATGGTGGAGAGTATCAGATGACAAGAGAAAGCAAGTATGCCTGGGAAGTTTTGTGATAAAACTGTTCCCTCCAAAACCCAACATGAATGAATTGATTCATCCAGAAGGCAGAGTCTTCAGGACCCAATAACCTCCCAGAGGCTCCACCTCCTAATACTGTTAGCCTGTGAATTTGGGGATTAAATTTCTAGCACATGAAACTGGGGGACACATTCAAGCCATTGCAATATTATTTCAAAATAAAATGTTTTTAAAAAGTTAAAAGGCAGGAAAGATATAGCTTCCATTCTCAAGCTACTTAAAATCTAGTAGGGAAATAGACATCCACAAAAGGTAATATTGGAGCACAATAAAAAATAACTTAGAAGGAGGAGCATGAGGCATGAGATTTAGGCAACACTATTGCAATATAGTGGGCGGTGCCCAGCCTTTTGGAGGTGAGAAAAAGGCTCCTGACAGGAGGAAGGCGAGAGGATCACACTGCACAGCGCCCCACTTGCTCTTCGGTTACTGAGTTTCAGAAAGGCCATTACTCGAACCAGGCTTCACCTCTCCGGAACTGATTTTCCTGCCTATAAGAAGTTCACCAACTCCAAAGAGTCCGAATTTTCACATCAGATGCATTTGTATTGATGAAATGAATGCTATTATTTACCTTGTTCTACAAGTTATAGTCATAGGATATTTAGGCTTGAGAAACTACAGTCACCTGGGGCTGTGACAGGGTTGTGAGCATGAGTTTCTGCTTCATATGATTCTAAGGACAAGAAGAGATATGAAGAAATACTACTGACTTCTTCACAGGTTAGTATGAGACATTCCTGACTGATGAAAGATTGCTAAATGCTAGGCCTATGTGGAAGTCGTCTGGATAGTTCAGACAAAATAAATACATTGCAATTGACCTCACTAATAACTGCCTACTAATCTCAACTTGATGTTTAGTTTTTGTAAAGAACTGTACCATTCTAACTTGTATATATTTAAATATTTATATGCTATAGAGGGTTTTTTAGGGTGCCATGCTTCCCAGATTAAAATAACAATGACTTCGTTTGTGCGATCTTAGAGAAATTTGACTTTTAAACCCTGTCTCTCAAATTTCTTATCTGTAAAATAGAGATAAGATGACCACATATCTCATAGAATCATAAGTTTTAAATCAGATAATTCATGTAGAACTCTTAGCAAAGAAAAAATTTTACTCAGATCTGCGATAGTGGATATATCTGTTAGCATATGAAGTGCTAGCATATGATAGAAGTGGTGTTGGCAACAGTGAGATGTGTTTCTCTCCTGTAGTTCTTAGTCTATTAATTTAAGGAAGAAAATTTTAGAGTATTAAGATGTATATCTAAATAGGACATACATAACAGAATAAATATGCATGTAATACACACCTAGGAGGATACATTTTTACAAAATGAAAACACTTGCATAGCAAGGCCCAGATCTGACAGTAGGAAATTTTCTAGACTCCAGGGGGAGCTTTTCCTCCAAACCCTGATTCTCCTCCAAAGGTCATGCCTTTGGAGACTCTAGCCCTGAAGTCTGTGCCTACACAGGAAATGTAGAATAAGGTATGTATTCTTAATCACTCTTTTGATGAATAGAAGCTCTTCATTTGAATGTAGTTCAACTTACTAACTTGTGTTTTTGTGACCCATTCAAGACATTTTTCTTATCCTAAGCTATGAAAATAATTTCCCACATTGTCTAGAAGTACCATTTTGCTATTCAAATTTAGACTTACAAGCTTTGGTTTTTGTGTGTGGTGTGAATTAGAGGAAAGTATACAATTTTTAAAAAAATGGCTAATCCAATTTATCCAGTACTATGTAATGCAAAAACCCTCTCTCTTCCAGACAATACTGCGGTGTGTGCTTAAACTTTATTTGTTAACTGTTATTATTATGCACTTTTAAGTAGATATTATTTATGAAAGGGTTCAGGCTAAAGAGAATTTTTTCTTCAACTGTCAAGTAGTCTTTTTCAGGCAGCCAGAAATCAGAATTATCTTGTCATACAGCAGGTATATATAAATTGCTTTTTCTTATTGCAAATTTTTTCACCATTTGAAATATTTATCTTCAAGGATATCTACACTGTAAATAAAGGATACATGTACACAACTTAGTCAAAAATGCATGGACCAAATTTAATTTCATGTACACCTAAAATTAATATTTGAATTATTTTCTTCGCTGGTTGAAACAATTATGTTATTACTATATAATAATTTTAAAATATAAACTATATTACTCAGCATATTACCAAGGCAAAATTCTACTTTTATATTGCTTCTGTTTTCATAATATGCAAATATTTTATCAAATCATATAAATATTTTGGTATTTTCAAATAAGTGGAATCATAATTCTTCTGTTTTTATTTTCTTCTCATCACACAGCATTACACTGTATTATGGGTATTTTTGCATATTACCACGTGGTTTTCATAGTGATTGTGGTTTTCCCTGAATGCGTAGCATTTATGGACAAATGCTAGTTTTGAGGGAAGAATGACTCTAGGAGCCAGCAGCTGGTCTTGTAGATTCTCCAGGCAGAGTAGGAATTATGGAGCTGGCTCTGGGTTATTCAAGGATCATCTCGTTTGGAGAGAGAAGCGGGAAGGAAATACACTATCTCAGACTTACAAATTTGCCCCAAAACCCCTGTTGTTCCCTTCCACTTCATTTTCTAAGCAGCAGTAGTCTTTTATGTTTAGAGTCATGTTTGCATGGAGACATTTACAAGTCTTTTTAAACCATGAGGCAAATGATGTAAAAAATAAATAATTTGTTACCCTATTTAGTATTTAACAGCCACCCCTGGTCATATGACTTCCATTAGTCAAAAGAATGTAAGCAGGCAGAGGTTTGAATATGCTGGTGAGATTCAGCTGGACCTCTCTGCGCTTGGGATCCGTCACATGAAGAACACAGTCGTGACCGCTGCGGGTACCAGACAAGAGTGGAACAGACCCAGGCCTAACCCGTAGCCTGGAGCCAAGCCCAGGTGATCGCACTCTGAAGTATGTGAACCTCAATGCACTGAGTGCATTGCTCTAATAAGACCTCTCTGAACCTCAGTTTATTCAGATTCTCATGTCAACTAATGTTCTCCTGTATTTTTGTAAAATATATGAACTAGCATTCAGTGTGTGTTAAATGTTCGCAACTCTTAGCAGGCTAATCTAGCAAAACCATTCCTTCCTACTTCTTCTACTTGAATTACTTACTAAGAGTTCTCAAAACCACTTATGGCAGTTTTTATTTATTGTAGCAGTTGAATTATTACGTTAGGTTACATTTGGGTAATTTTATGAAATAAAGAAGATATCACTATATGAAAATTATACTATATTCTTTATTTTTAAATTTTTCATTAATTAATTCTTTAAAACATTTGGGACAAGCTCTCACTAAATTGCTAAGTTACCTGGGCTGGGATCAAACTTACAGTCCTCCTGCCTCAACCTCCCAGAGTGCCGAGAATTACAGGTGCGTGTGTGCCCAGTTTATACTTTTTGAAAAACTCAGTGAAGTCACTAAAAATAGTGATTAAGTCAGTTTTCTTAATAAATAAAAAGTATAAAAATGTATATTAGTATGTAAACTGATTCTTAAGTGTTTTTAGTTCCCATTCCATTTTAAAGACACTGAATTAAAAATTAAAGTGATGAATTATGGGGGTTTTTTTTGAGGAAAGAATATGTGATAGTCAACATCAGAAGACCTTGGTTCTGCATACAAATATTTATGCGCTAATTTCCATTTACCTGTTTAAATTAAAATAAACTACCAAAGGTACATACATGCTTTTTCTTTTATAATTTCTTGAGGATCATTAGCAGCTTTTCATTAATTACATCTTCATAGAAGGTAAATGAGTCTTCCAAGTTCAAACCATTCAAGAATACAGGAATTAACTGTAGAACTTTGTGTTACTCTTGAACTCTGTACTGAATCTTAGGGTCAGCGTCCGTTGTCTTTTAGAGAATGAAGTAAAGCCATTGCTTGAGCTTCCTTTGCTTGTTCTAAATTAGGCCTTCTGGAAGCTGCTTTAAATGTTATCTGAGTGCAAATATAGTAGCATAAATTCTACTTTGACAATGAAGATATGAGAGCGGATCAGTCTAATTTGCCTTTACAGCAACAAAAAAAGGGAAACTATTCTTCATATATTATGACTGTTGTTTTCAATTGGTAATCTCTAATACACCATTATGTGACAGTGTTATTAATTTAACTTTGTTTCAAGGGCAGGAGCCTAGACTGAATAAGTGAGTAAGTAATTAATAATTCAGCTTATCCATAATAGTACAAAAAAACTCCTGGAAAACTTTTAGTTTTCCATTCTATTTTTTTCTCTCAAGCTAGTTGATGTGGGTCAAGGTTTATTTCTTGTCTTGTTTATAGACGATTCCTATGATGACAACTGGCCTAATTCTGATTCCAGGTATACCACAAGGGTGTCATGGTCACATGAAGTGTGCTCCTAAATGGCTGATGTGACAGACTCTCTAGGCCGACACTCCTATGCTGCCAGTCAATCCTTTGCAAAAGGGGGTTGGGAGGGAGTGGGTATTACTGATGAGATATATATGTATACATCTCAGAGAGAGCAAATGGTCTTTTAACTCTTCTCTACATTTAACAGAGAAGTGATTACTAGGTCTTGGATTAAAACAAGCCCAAGTCCTGAATGAGGAGATAAAATCCTCAGATTTCAGATGCAGGCATTTCATAGAAGAGAAACATTGCTCAAACAATCTCTAGTTGGGATGCTGACCTAAGAAAATGCCTTAGTAGTAGCAAGAAAGGTGCTAAAGTCAATCTCACTCTTCATTAGTATTTTCCCTAAAGCTTCTTGTGGGCTTGAAAGAAACTGTTAATTGAAAAGTAGATGTTCTACATTTAGAGATACTCCTTCATCAAAGCTATGATCTTATGGTACACACGCTGAGGGGCATCGAGGCCCCAGACAAAATCAATATGGTTCCAATCTGGCAACATTTGGAAGTAACAGAGATTTCCAATTTGGGGGAGTATCCTGGCCACATCCTGAGGTGTTACAAGGATGTCTCGTCCACCAGCCCAAATAGCAGTGGGTACTTTCATAGCAGTCAGGTCATATACCGGAGGCTGACTCTGTATGTGAGAGAGAGAGAGAGAAAGAGCATTCATAAGAGGACGCGCCTCATAGAAACACAGAATTCAAATAATGGAAAGGCCATGAAATGAATATCTACTAAGGCTGCACACCTAGGCGCCCAGGGAGAGAGAAAAGAAAATATGAAATGGTCCCTACCTTTAAGGAGTTTACAAAGTAGGAAACAAGGCAAGACAGCTAAACAAACATTTACATACAGAGTAGTATATGCTGAAGGCCATAAAACCATCTCAAAATGCAATGGAAGTGAAGGGAAAGGAGAATTTATTTTCAAATGGGGACTTCATAAAATGAGAAGTCATTTGAAATGACTTGGAGGTGGTTAGATTTTGACAGGCAGAAATAGGAGTGGGAAGGTCTTCCCATGTGACAAAAAAAAGTGTGCAGGCCACAATCAGGAACAGCAAGCTTCCAGATGGACCTGGAGAACAAGATTTATAAGGGAATATTGTAGGATGTAAGTATGGAGGCAGATTTTCCAGGTCTGAGTGTCGAGCTAAGGAATATGATCCTAATTAAAACTTTAGGGATGGCTAAATTCTCCAAGGAAGAAAGACATAGAGCGCACATAGAGATGGTGCTGGGGGCTTAGGGAGGATGAAAACTACAAGACTAGTTTTCTAGAGAAATGTAATAAAATTGATTTCAAATGAGCTAAAATCACAAACACAATAGGACTGACATGGAGCAGGATAAAACCAGATAAATGGTGAAAAATTATAAAGATATTGACATTCTTACTGACTTTAAATTTGACTGTATAGTCTTGAATGCGTGTATGTGTTGTCCCTTTGTCTTGTAAAAATATAGAAATATAATATGTTCATTGAGATTAATGAAAGAGGGGCCGGGGTTTTAGCTCAGTGGTTAGAGCGCTTGTCTTGCAAGGACAAGGCCCTGAATTTGATCTCCAGAACCAAAAATAGATAAATGAATAAATAAATGAATGAATAAATAAATAAAAAATTTAAAAAAGATTAATGGAAGAAAACAGAATTACCATATATAAAGTCCAAAGTGAGAGCCTTTTACTCCTTTGTGTTCATTTTCTTCCCTTTCCTTTTCTTCTCCTCCACGAAGTTAATTTTTGTTTATTTTTTTCTAGACCTTTTTCAAAGTATACATTTTGAACATACATAGTCTGAGGCAGGAAAAAACTGGAAAGTAATGGGAATGTTCTATATTTTGGTATGGCATGGTTATGCAAATAATAAAATTGCCAAAACTCATTAAATTGGGCAGAAAGCATTAGCACATTTTATTATATATAAATCTCATTGTAGTCAAACTGATTTAAAAAATAAGAAAATATACCTAAATCTACCTCTTGTAGGTACTTTAGAGTACTAGCAAAAATCACTAACAATTTGATGTACTGTTGAGAAACTTACTGGTTTGACTGGTTATTCTGATGATCAGAAATAACTTAATTGATTTGTATTTACACTAATAAAAGCCTTTAAAAAATTATTCTGTGAAAATGCTGGATAAATTGAATGTGCTTATTTCATACTCACAGCCCCGGTCCCTGACTATAGGAACAGAAAAGGGCCAAAGGAGTGCTTAAAAATACACTACTAAATGAATCCGCAACATTTAATGAGTAAAGTTATATGGGAAAATATGCCTTACAACTCAACTCTTGAATGATAATAATTTTTAATGATTAAAAGTCACATAAAGCAACATGATACTGGGAAAATTAGAATAAATACATGGAAACATTATGCATCTAGTTATTTCTGGGTGGAGGGATTACAAATGATTAATTCTCTTTGTATGTGTTCCTTTTATGTCTAAAAACATTGCAAAGAATACAAATTAAAATTAGATTTCCTTTATAAAAAAAGTTGTATCTGTGCAAATGCCATCAATTAGCAGGTAGGAGTCTTGTCAGTCAAAAATAATTTCTTACTACATTTCTTTTTTGTGAATGGGAAGAAGATCTAGAGATGGAGTGAGGTGTGAGAAAGGGGGAAGAAGGGGAAATGAAAAGAACTGTGATGCATTATGCATATACACCAACTCCCCACAATGAATGTAATCATTATGTACTACAAACCTGTACTAATAAAAATTAATTAAAAATTTTTTCTCAAGAGTCCCATTCTGGGGTCATCCTGAATATCTCACCTGATTGTAGTGCCGCACATTCTCAGCTTCACTTCCCCAGTCATATGCTCTGAATTCATCAGATCGATAAAGCTGAAATAAATGTGTTTTAGAAAAAGAATATTCGGGGTAAGAATCATAAGAGATAACAGTAAATCTTAGAAAAACAGTTCACTGGGAATAAAATTAGGCCTCTGGACCTCTAGAAGGATGCAAATGCCTTCTTACTATTATGAAAAGACAGGGTCTCACGGAAAGAGACACAATGTCTCCCTTGGTTTGAAGGAAAAGCTAGTGGAAAACCAAGACTTGTCGGAGGGAAGTCAAAGCTCAGATATCTCTTTCTCTAGGGAAAATTCAAATTTAGTGGAGCTCCCCCAATTTACTTCTTGCTTTAGCTCGGGATCTATTTTTTTTATAGGCTCTGCTTTAAAATGGGGTTTATTTTTATCATCTTGTTCTGCATTTATAAAACTCTTTTTCCTAAAAGCTGGGAAAATCAAGCCATGAAGATGGCATAAGCACAAATGGAAGCAAGCTGGTAAGCTTCTTGGGGTACCCCTGTTAATCAATGCTGGCCTTTCATATGTGAAGATTGGAGTGATTTCCCGTAACAAGACTCTACCTGTTTTATATGCAGGATGTTCTGTATTGATGATCCAGTGGGAGCGTGTGACATATACACATCCATTCGACTCTAAGGGACATTAAACTCTCATTACAGCAACAATCACCCAGTGAAATAAACTATGCTTTTCAGAAGCAGAGAACAGTTATGCCAAGAATTAATGATGATTACTAGTGTTTTGAAAATGACGAAGCAGAAACACCTAGGGAAATATGCGTTTGTATCAGATGCTCGGATGTGAGTGAACCGTGGGCTGACTGGGGAGATGAGTTGCTTGGGAGCAAACCTGCACCAGCTCAGAACGTGCAGGACCATTTGCTTATTTTGAAGCAGTGGTAGACGTCATGGAGCACAGCAACCAAGAAAAGTGCTTTGTTTGAGTGCAGCATGGCGGTGGTGTGTACACAGAATGACAGATCAGAAAACCTGGATTCTAGGTCCTCATGTTGTGAATTACCAGCTTTATGACTTTGGTTAAGTTACTTAACATCTCTTAGTTTCTATTTTTTCATCTGTTAAATGAATATACTAAAAATCTTACTAACAACTTGCCAGGTTCTTGCAAGATAAAATAAAATATTAGTAAAGCTAAATACCAATTCCTTCCAAAGACTACTTTGATCTTTGTAAACATCGTACAGATGAAAATTAGAAGTGAAACAGTAATCATAATTGCATGTCTTGGAATACGATGAACCTAACCAAAGAGAACTATTAAAAATCTTTTCTTTTGAACAAACAAGCTTTGAAAAATGGTTCCTCATGGGTTTCAATCTAACGTGATTTAGCCCCTTAAAGCAGAAGGGCGGGTGGTCTGGCAGAGAACAACTATCTTGGGACTGCACTCACTGTAACAGTCTTATGGGCTCCCAGGTAGAGTATAGCAGTGATAGCTGTAACCATAATAGTCTGAGAATGTACATTTTGACTCCTCCTCCACTTCTTCCTTCGCTTCCCTCTTTCCTTCCTGAAATCTCAGTAACAGGAAACAAAGTTAATGAGGTTGGACTGCTAATTCTTCATAGGAGGAGGACCCATCATTCTTCCATTTTGTTTAAATTTTCCAGGTTAAATGCCAAGTTTTACTTGAAGCCAAAATCACCCATGAAAGAAAGCACAGGAAAAATAAGCAGAATGCTTGCACAGTATTTGTTTCTCTCTAGGGTTCTATTTTTTAGTGTAATATATTGTGAACATGTGAAAAACTACTACATATCATGAAACATCTATTTTCCTAACTTTGACCAAGGAGGGAAGGATTCAACTGCCTTTCTGAGTGCTAGCTGTCATGATCTGTGAGATACATAATTCTCTCTGCATAGCAAATATCTGCCTTTAAGAGTTTGAAACATCATATAAACTTATACAGCATAATAGATAGATTAAAAACTAACTAAAGGAAAATTATCATTTCTTTATGTATTAAATGGCTCCACAATTATACATACCATATTCATATTTTTCTTGTTGAATCCAGCCCACAAGGTCAGAAATTCACTACATGTCAGCCAGAGTATTTTGTGGCCACAGATTTTGGTAACAAATATCTTTCTGTTTTTGTTTTCTAAAAGGAAACCTTTGGTGCCAAACATATTCTGTAAAAGTAAAAAGTAATTACTTTTCCAAGATCCATCTTCTGACTTCTTGATAGTCCCTTCAATCTGGGAATGAATCATACTTGGTATCTATCTGCATTTCTCGTTATATTTTCAGCCAAGGAGACCAAGTCACACAGCAAGTGTCTTAAGCATCCATTTCCGAGTGAGGAAATTGATCAAATATTATTTACAAGGAGACTGCAGTCTTCAACCCCAAATTCAATTCTCCACGGTGAAGAGCCCCTGTAGTTTATCCAACCAATGATTGCCACTATTTCTCATTTATTGATAAGCAAGATGAAACAGTTTTTCTTCTTAAAGTATCATATTACCTAGACTAGGAGGAAAAAGCAGTTTTCCTTATCGCTTATGTACACGCTGGCTTTCTAGCACTGCCACAGATTAGCCAATTTTCACCCTGAAAAGTGGAGAATGGGATACTGCAGAGAGGGTACCTGCCACTGGACATCAAAGATGTGATGCTATCGCAGAGATGGCATGGTTTAAACCTC
This sequence comes from Hystrix cristata, assembly GCA_004026905.1. NCBI lineage: Eukaryota > Metazoa > Chordata > Mammalia > Rodentia > Hystricidae > Hystrix > Hystrix cristata. The sequence goes on from PVJO010001295.1 coordinate 167,080, forward strand.
TAGGTCCTGAGAAAATAGGCTTTTTCCCTCGGGGTCTTGGGGCTTCTGGGAGCAAATAGAGGCATTGGTGAGCCAGAGAATGGGATTTAAAGTGGGAATTATGATAGTAGAGAATGTGAATTGAGATAAGCAGGAACATTACCTGGCTTTTATCTGATCTATGTTAGAAAAGCAACACATATACAAAACTGATGCATTAACACAAGTATATGTGGTTATCTAAAATTAAGTTTAACAAATTTGCTTTCTCAACACTGCCAAGATATACATAACATTCAAAATTAACTGATGCCAATACATTTTGTAATAGAACTGTCGACCCCACAAAAGGGAAGTTACATTACCTGTGCTTACAGTAGACAATCAAATTAAACCATCATCAAACCAATTATTAGGCCTAAGGAAATTCTTTCTTGCATTATCTCCTTAATATTTTTCCTATGCCCACTCTCCACCCCAAACCAGGGCCTTGTCTTCTTATATATGAATTACTATGACACTCTCCCTGGTGGCCTTGGCTTCGTTTTAGCCCAAATCCATTTTTTCCATTGCCCCAAATTCAAGGCAAACTTGGTAAAATACAATGTTCTTTGTGACCATGGCCATCATACAGAAACAAAAACAGAGAAAAAAAATTTAGTGGATAAAATCCCAAATCTATATTTGTCAATCAAATGACTTTTTCTACCCGTGAAAAATATTAGTAAATATCTGAATGAACACTTGGGCTGTAAGATATTTGAGGCTTTGGAATGTGGCTCTAATTAGAGTAAGCTCCCAAATGGGAAAGAATTCTTTTAGTCAGGTTTATCTGACATTAAAACCAGAGATATTTCTGCCACGCATAATTTGAAAAGTGTCTTCCAATTGGACAGTGTGAATCCCTTGACCTGCCCAACTAAATGGAAAAGCAAACCCTTGAGGGTACTCTATGCTGATGCAGTTCAGTCTTGAAATGTTAGCATGTGCTCAGCTCTGTAAGTGACTGAATATAGCGAATTGTATGTGAGACCTGTACATACTGTGGCACAGACATGCACACACAGGAACACACACACAGACACATACACAGGCATATGCTTAGAGGGTCTGATTTCTCTAGGTTTAATCTAAATTTCCTACTTTTGCTTCAAAATCGATTTAAAAATAATAAGGATCTATGATCCAAAATGAGATCCTAAAGTACATTTTGGCAAAAGGAAGGCCTACCTTGATTGTGGACTTCGGAAGCAGAAAAAAACTGGTAAAAATGCTCACGGGATATTTAAATGAGGCCACAGGACCCAAGGCAAAATTCATTTTGATTCTTTGTGCCAATTCAGGATTGGTGGAAAAGGCTACAAACCCTGAAAGAATAGGAGACAAGACAATCTAGTAAAAACTAGAAAGACTTAGGCAATATTTCTACCACTAAAAAGTGGGGGCTCTACTTAGTTTATTTTTGTTGTTGTTTTTCTTTTATTGCAATGATTTTGAGACTATGTTGGGAGGTTTTTTAGGGGCAGTTATTCTGCAAATATAATCTGCTTCCAGTTCTTTCGACTCCAAAATCCCAGTTTTCTCTTATGCTACTGATGGGCAGTTTGAGTTGGTTAGGAAATGAAGCCACTGGCAGATGAAAGGGGAGAGAGAAGCTGCAGAAACAGTCACTTCTTGGTGAACTGCAGACAGTCTCACTTGCCAGGCATGTGGTCAGTGCTGGCAATGTTCTGATTTTACCCCCAGCTCTAAGATACCGGAACGAGTTCCAGATCTTCCAGAAGCAAAGAGCCAATTCTGAAGTGATGAATTAATCAGTTCTTTGTGCAGTATCATGCAGTTAGTTCACAGGCTTGCTCCCTCACTGTGGGGTGGGATTCCGTGGCTCTTGGTCCTTGCTGGATGATGACCAACCATTCAGACTCTTCCCAGCTATCCAAAGGGAAGGGGCTTTCCCAGGTCCACCGTGGTCCCAGTAAGGACCAGAAGTCTCCAGGCTCTTTCTTCAATCCCATTGCACCCACTGACAGTCCTGTGAGGATGAGGGTGCAACTCAGCACTACATGAAAAACCTATGAGTGTCTGTGTGTTTTGGCTTCCCAAGGTGCTTTCTTGGGTCTCCACTAGGGGTGTGTGCGCGCGCACGCGCGCGTGTGTGTGTGTGTGTGTGTGTGTGTGTGTGTACAGGTACATGCGGAAATGTTTATTGAACATTTAAACGGTTTGGGGCAGAAAAGAAGAATGGAATAATTTAATTGATTGAGCAGTTGATATGAAGATTCTGAACCAAGTGTTATACCTCTTATCAGAGAATGTTTGAAAATGTATAGAATGTGTGGAGGTGACTTTTGTGGTGGTTACACTGACTGAGGAGCCCTATCAACATGTAGTGGACTGGGGCCTTGGTTACTGAACATCCTATAAACTGGGTCCTTCCCACATAAGAAAAATTCCTCTACTTAAAATGCAAACGGTGCTCATTGAAAGATTTGATGACCTAAATGAAACATAGAGCACTGATGGTCTCATTCTCCACCTTTTTCTTTGTAGATCAAACATAAGAGCGTATCTAAGTCATACCCACTTTTCTAGATCCATCTCAAGTCATTTGTATAGTCTCTCACTGTGCCCACACACCCTGCACCCCATCAGTGAAGCCAGACTGACCTGGTTTAATTTATACTCTGCCTTTTATGTGCTGAGACCTGGGGAACTCAATTTCTCTGGATTTCTATTTCCTCTTCTGTCAGATGGACAATGAGCACAAGACTGTCATGAAATTAGCAAGAGGGAAGGTAGCCAACACAGGACTTTAGGCATAATGGATACTCAGTAGGTGTTAGATACTGTAGCATAATTATTTGCCTCTGGGTGGCATTATTTTGTGTTTGCTATTGGTCCTTTTATACTCTTTTAGTCTATGTTTTCTGATGCTCACTACCTGATGCAAGCTTGTAAACTGACTATCAGAATAAAATACTAATCAGTATTTGTTTGTTGTAGATGATAGTGGTAATAGAAATATTCTAAGATTTATTGTTTCTTGCACAGTTTTGTCCAAACCAAAATATTGCATTTTCACATGATTTATTCTCTTAAAATTAGCAATGTTAGCTGAAGATCAATAACAAATTCAAATTCTTATTAGTATAGTTTCTTTTAAACATTTTTTGGAGTGAGATGACAGATTTTTTTCTGAAAGTTTTAGGCAATTATTAAGATGCAAAATTTTAAAAAGAAGGTAATTTTGAAAGTTTAAAAATTTCTATGTAAATGCTTACATTTAACCATTAGCCATATATATTAAATTATATGCTGAATAGGTAAATCCAGTTGAATCAGCATAGTAAGTTTTGGTTTTTAGCCTATAAACAAATGTGACCACTCTTTTGAATTACATAGAAGGCCCACGCTCTTATTTATTAAATTCAATTTAGGTTGCGAGGAAAGTACAAGTGATGTATATTTACAGTTTGCGGAGGAATATTTCATGGCATTAAGTTCTCCTTTCTTAACTCAGAGGGAATCTACCAACTTCCTCTTTAACATTACTTCTTCAGGGGTCAGGGATTAGCTCAGCGGTAGATTGCTTGTCTAGCAAAAATAAGGTCCTGAGTTCGACCCTCAGCACCAAAAAACCCCAAAACATAAAACATTACTTCATTGGATTCGGGGTACATGTTATTCCTGGACAATTACATCACCATTCCAAATATGCAGCTAAGACCTGAAATGAGGGAAGTGTTCACCCCACATACAGTCTCTGGGCTACAGGTGCACAGCCCCCTAGAGAGCTATGTTTGTTCCCAGCACAGACAAGGGGCCACCAAAATGGCGTTTACTCCACTCCAACTTAAAAGTGCATCCTGGTAAGACTGTGGAGATACTGACTTTGGTAAACATACCTATTGTAGTGCCAAGTGAATGTCCAATGAAATATAGCTTCTCCTGACCAGTTTTATTTACAATGAAATCTATTATTCCTGGGAGATCATATTTGGCCATTTCATCAAAACTGCAAAATAAAACAGGGGCTTATAAATACTCGCAACTATAAGCTTAAACACATACAGCTGCTTACTTCTTTTTACACACAGAATTTTGTGTTGCCTCTTTATTCTGCATGTGTCTCATTGTTTACCCAATTAAATGTAGACTATTGTAGATTTTTCCTCTGCTTTTACACAGTTTATGTCCTAATAACAGAAACTATTTCAAGGCATGTGTATGCCATCTGAGGTTCAGTCCTCACTCTCCTCTTTATTCTTGTCTCTTGATTTTCTTTCCCTTCCCTTTCCCTGTCTGATTTGCAAGCTTCTGTTTCCAAATCTTGCATGGGATTTACAATTCTTAGGATTATTTAATACCTATCTTTGGGAACAGGACTGTTGTCAATTACGGTAGCATTTACTAGCTGAATAACTTTTGATAAATTACTTAAATGCTCTAAGTTTTCTCATCTGAGGAAGGAACAGGACAGCTCCTGGTTTACAGGCTACAGGGGTTGGATAGTATGAATCAAATAATGCAATTGCCAGGAGACACTCAAAAGTTGCTATTAATGCCTCTGTCCACACAGATATATATATATTCACTATATACCAAAATTCTGTGTACCAACTCAATCAGCATTAATGTAGGGGAACAAAAGGCCTACGTAATATTTAGTTGAATCAAGTCCCCGCAAGCTAGAGTCTTGCTTGATGAAAGCACACATGAGGAAGTCTCTACATCAGGGCCACTAAGCAAGAGAGTTGTTGCAATGCCATAAGGTAAGCAAGCGCCAAGCTCCCAGACAGGAGCCACTGACACAAGGTATTCCTGGACTCTTGCTCCTGCCACGGAGCCCTAACACTAACAATTTGTTCCATCCTTTTCTGCTCTCCCTGTCAGTGTGTGCTGCGTGCGTCATTAATATGACAGAAATATACACTCTATTCCAGCAGCAGCCTAAACCCAGCACAGACCTGATCTTTGGTGCCTGCAGAAAACACTTCCATTAAGAGAAATACTGACATATCAAAAAATTCCTACCCATTGCTCGTTAAAAATATTTTTAAAATCTCATATTGGTGTTTTCCTGAACGTTTTATGCTGCGCAGTCTGAATCTCAATTTCTTTAAATAAGTAACAGTGTCAATGCACATCATCTTTGCAAAATCAATTGGTTCTCCAGGAAAAAAGACTTGTAAAAATACCACTAGAATGCATAGAAACTTTGAGAGACCAAGGGCTCTGTGTGCTCAACATTTGAACCCTCAAAGCATAGGACAGTGTGAACACTGACTGAATGGATGCACCCCTGGGTTATACAAACTTCCTAAGCCGTCCCTTGGACACACTTGTACTGTGTTAATAGAATCAAATGTTCAAAAGATCTTACTAAAATGTATAATATGCCTGTAGGAGAGCCAGTGAAAATCAAAGTTTCTTGCCATTTCTCTCCTTGGAGATGTTTGTAGAAACTACAAGGAGCTTTACGACTCCATATATTGTAGACTATTACAATGTATTAATATCATTCACACTGTCATATTTTAAAGAAATTATCTCCACCTTTGATTTTTCTTAGATACAGCTTACCTAAAGGCCCAGAATTTGTCTTCATTCACGGAGAGCGTTCTGTGTCTTCTTGACCAAGTGTTCCCCCGACTGTTTCCCATCCACACATCGTAACCCGCATCTGCTAGGAGGAAGCCGAGGCTTCCATTGGCATAATTCTCAAGCCAGTAGGTATTGTCTGCAAACAGGGCATGCTGCAGGTATACAACTGGCCGGGAGCCTGGGGAGGAGTGTGGAGAGAGAAGCGAGAGAAATGTAGGATAATTAGAGTATGTCAGACACGCTATAAACACCTAACACACGTGTGGCAAAAAGCAAGACAGTTTTCCCCTTGTCATTGGTGTAGAGCATTATAATCACATAAATTCAGCATCTTGAGCAAATACTTTGTTCCTAGGAGTATACTGACTGATTTACATGAATTAGATTATTAAATTCTTATAGCAACTCTAAAAGTAGCTGGTATTTTCAGGATCATTTTATGGATGTGGGAACCAACTTTGGAAGTTAAGTAACTTTCCCCAAGGCTGACCTAGCTAAGAAGGTACAGAGCAGAGACTCCAACCCAGTTCTGCCTTGTGCCAAAGCATGTGCTTGTGACTGCAGTGCTCTGCGTATTCACTTACAGATGGTCACTGCCTTAACAACTTAGGATTTCTCAACCACAGTACAAAATATGCATTCACTGTAAATCATACTTCAGATTCAGAATTTTTATCTTTTTCCAGATTAGTGGTATGCGAGACGACAATATCTTGAGATGCTGGGCAGCAGCAATGAGCTTCGGCTCCCAGACAGCCAGGTGATGACAAGCATGAACAACCTGTAGTCCACAGTTCACTGAGTTGCTAAGCTATGATGATCTGTAGTTCAGATACATTAAATGCATTTTTCTTATGACATTTTCAATTTATGTTGGATTTCTCAAGACTAACTCCAACCTAAACCAGCCAGCATCTGTATACATATGTGACTTACAATGCCGCAAAATTTCCCAAGTTTACTGAAGTCCTGCGTCTCTTCCACAAGCAAGAAAAGGGAGCAGAAACGGGCATTGAGAAGATCCTCACCAAGATCCTGTCCAAACTCTCAGCCTCTGCTCACTGCAGGGCATTTGAAAACGACAATAGTAGAATCAACTTAACATACTCCTGTCAACTCCCAAATTCACGAAGGAGAGAATATTTGTTGAGATAAACATAACCAGGGTTAAAGATTCAGGAAAGACACCATAATTTAATGGCTAAGAACCAGGCTGCCTGAGTTAATATTCTGGTTCTGTCACTTACTATTTATGTGACCCTGGGGTTATTGCACAGTCTCCTGTGCTTCACTTTTATCGTCTGTAAAATGATGACTATTTGAGGTGCTGAGAGCTTTAACTGATTCAACGCATTTAGAACAATACACCTAATAGATGGTTTTAATTCGAGTGCTTTCCAAACTTTCTCTCTTCCTAAGCAATGCTTTCTCTATACATTTTTCTCCCTTTATATTTCATACTTGCCCTCCCAGCTTGGTGTTGCCAGATTTAGCAAGATACAAAACCAAAAAATAAACAAAATGATTGAGGATGCTCTGTTAAACTTGAAATTAAGATAACAATGAATAATTTTTATATAAGTATATTCTAAAATAGGACAGCTATCCAAACTTTTGTTGCTTATTCAACCTTCAGATCTAACTGGGAATCCCATATTTTGTCTTCGTAGAACTAACGATATCTCACTCTCATTTTTTGTTCTGAAACTCTTGAATTACAAATATCTTAGAGAGAGAGAGAATGTTAAATATCACAATTTTAGCTGCCGCCCAAAGTGGATGGCAGAAGGAAAGACACAGAATCAACATGGTAAAAGGCAATGCATGATTTGCCTCTGGGCCCCTGCAGAAATTTGGCTTACACTTATCTGCCTCCTCAGAAACCATGTAGTTTCAGAAGTGTCACTGCCATATAACTTGAGTTTCATTCTGCTAAGGGAGGCCCATTGATTTTGGTAAGAATACAGGAGGCTCTTTTGGGATACCCCACTAGAGTTAACGTCATCCAGCCCAACAAATCTCTGCTGAAACAGTGAGGAAATTCTTTTTCCTGGAATATATAAGAAGTCAGTAATGAATTAACAAGATGTGGGCTCCACCTAAGCACTTACATCCTAACAAACAAGCCTGCCTGCTCAGCAAGATCAGGCTTGCCCTCTGTATTTTTGCATTCTTTTGTTTTTTGTTTTTTTTTCTTTTTTTAAAAAAAATTTATTTTAATAGTACATTTTAGATGTACATAGTGGTAACATTCATCATAGGGGATTTGTACCTGTATATGATATATCTTGTTGCTTCTTTTTTTCCCATTCCCCTCCCCTCACCCCTCCTCCCTCCCTATTTACAAAAGCTTTGTTTCATTTTTTTCCTTCCATTTCTTATTTCTCTTGTCCCTCTGTTCCTTTCACTCTCCCTTGTTCCCTTTCCCATTTGGACATTTTCTTTCCCTTCCCAATATAATACATTGTTTCTCTGGTGTGAGAAACTGAATGCATTTTTACATTCCTATATGCCATCAGATAGCTCAATGGAAAAGAATACTTCTTCATTAACCATTTAAAGAGCACTCCAGTAATTCAAACCAATTTTGACAAGGCAGCCACTGTCTTGAACAGCTAGCGTTAAGCTTCAGTCACATGCCATTCTCCTTTTCAGGAGACACGTCTCTATACCTGTGCACCGAGTATGTCTTCTCCCACAGGGAATTCTGTTGATGCTAAGTATGTACCCATCTTCAGTGATGACTTCATACTCTTCACTGGGATAGCCATTGTATATGATGATTTCACTCTGCCCGGAGAAAATATAAGCATCAGCAGAAGCTCTTGGAAGGGTAGCAAATGAAACTAGAATAGAGCACGTGGTATGAGCCTATCAGGGTGAATTATGTGATATCTGTAGCACTAAGTGACTATAAAATTAATTTACTGCATAAAGTCTTGACTTAAAATAATGGAATGTTAAAAAAATACCTATGATTGTCATTTTTTGGTGAAGGGAGAATATTTAGCTTTGACTTAGTCTCTGACAAAGCTACATTTTTAAGTCATTTGTCCATTGAGATCCCTCTTGGGATATTTTAATATTCTTAAAGTATAAATTAAAAGAGGAATTCATGTATATAAAAAACAATATAATTCTGCTTTTCAGTGCTAGAATATATTAGTTATTGAGAAAGGAGCAGGCCTACTTAGTTTAACTTCTGTAAAGATGTTAAAAGACATTGAGCTGTTTGTCTTACCAGATACTTTCTAATATATCAGCGTCTTTTATAATCTTACCACTCATTAACCCAACTTTCTTTGCTGTTCTTTGGGATTTTCCTTGACTTACAGCATTCATCCACACTTCGGGATTCATTTTATTTTCCAAATTCATGAATCCATTAGCATTTGAAGTTCCACAAATCAAATAAACTGTTGTTAAAAACAGCCACATCACAGGTATGCCTAGCAAAAGAAATTTAATAATCACAGATTAATTGTATCCACCAATGCTGATTAGTGAAACGAAAATAACTCCTTTATGAAAATTTGAGCGACATTCTGTGAATGCTGGTAACGAACAGAAGAAAACCAATATAATCAACTCATGTGGCACACTCTCTATCTGCTCTGGCATGTAGAAATGGTCTTGACATAGTTCAGTTGTTCAAATGGAGTGAATTTAATCTACTATGGGGACTTTTAAAAATTTTATTTCGATCACAGTTTTTCATATATTTTAAGTCTTTGTTCATTGGTGAGTTGCCTGAGTAGCTAAAGATTCAGAGAACAGGTTTCCACACCATGGCAAATGAAAGTTAGTTTAGCCCAGCATCTCACAAAGCAAATGAAAACAATAAACAGATGAAGCTTCAACCAAGCGAACAAACTTACAGTCACTTTCTAGTGACGTGACTGCTTTTCATGTGAACACCCAAAAGCAAATCTTGCACATTTCCATGTGTAGCGTCACTTCCTTGCTCTGGTTTAAGAGCTGGTGTCTTCAAAGGCAGGCCGGCGCTGTGACAGCGTAGCATGCTTGCCCTCTGAGGGTGACTGAAGCCCGCGGGCCTGAATTGGGAGTCTAGTCTCACCACAAACAGGATTTCTGACTGGCAAGTTTTTTTAGTAGCTTTATCTCTAAATAACAAATACTTTCACTATTTTTCTTATTCTAAGAATGAGCAAGAGGCTAATATCAGAGAGCCTTTAGTGTAAAAAATGTTTAACTTTGAAAAACAGTTCAATTTTGAAGCTAGATAACCTTTCATTTATTCTCTATCTAGTTGAAGTTGATTTTCTATCTGTACATGTTATATAATTTAAAGTTTTTCAAAGCAATAATAGCATCTATTAAGTACTTACTTTCTTACTTAAGCCTCCGTATATATGATTTAAACCTAGAAAAATTCCATTAAGTTGGTATAGTATATTCTCATTTTATCAATAAAAGTTGAGGCTTAGAGAAGTTTAAAACGTGCTCCAGATTGTGGAGTCTACAGATGACAGGTTTCGGGTGGGAATGCAGACAGCCTTGCACCTGACGGACGTTGCCATTGTGCCTCCCAATGGTGATAAGTCTCCATCTTACCTAGTTCTAGGTGAGCTTTGCCTGCTCCCGAGGACTTCTGATTGAGTAGGAACTTCTGAACTTCTGCTTTTGACATCAGGCTGGAGAGTGACATATGGCTGCACTGACAGTTAGAAGCTAGAGAGGAGAGAAACAGGAAGCTTGTAGAAATGAGGAAACCTTGGACTATGACACGCCCAAGGTGTCTCCCGGACATACCAAGTGATGTGATGTACTTTAAACGTTGGGAAACAGTGGTCTACAAGTAACCAGTGCCAAGTGCCAAGTAACCAGTTTGGTTGAATCACTCATGATTACACTGAGTGTCCATCAGTCGGAGTGGGAGGGTTCAGTAATATTTTCAAACTAGTGTATCAAATGGGGATAGAATCAGCATCCTAATGGACAAAATCAGAGATAATAGTATCACCCCTCCCAACTCCAGAGTGCAACAATAAGGTTCAAATGAAATGATATACGCAAAAGTACTAGTGTCAACAATATAGTGTGCAGGGATGTACGTGGCTAACTCAATTGAGAAGTAGAGACTACTGGACTCCTGACTCAAGATCAGAAGGAGTTTGGGGTCGGTAGTGTGGCAGTGGAAATGACTTGTATATCAAAAGGATTTGGCCTATTGTAAACTTTGGCAGCAACTGCTGTGGTTGCTGACCCAGGAACCATTGAACCACTGCTTTAAACAAGGTATAAATGAAAGACTAAAAAGGTAATTAAGGCAACCTAGCTCTAAATTTCACATAAAATATCAAGTAATGGAAACACATTGACCCTATGGAGTACAAAAAAATAAGTTCTAATGTCTAGAAGCTCAACTATTTCTTTTTTATTCCTCTCATAAAACTAGATAAAATTGAAGCTGTATAGAAATCTTGGACAATGTATTTAGTAAGGGGTAATATTTTGGAAGAACTGTGGTATTTTTGATAACTTAACACACCTGCACAAAATAGGCAATGCCCACTGCCCATTCAGTTATCATGGCTGAAAATACACTGTGAACACTGATCTCTGACTGTGAAAATGATTATTATTTTCCTCCTAGTAGTCTAACTCAAAACACATTCGCTTTAACTGTGTTTTATCTTTTTGTTTATTTGTTCTATTGCTTCTTCTTTCCAAAAAGTATTTTTTTCTTAATACACGACTATATGTCAAAGGAGGCATAATTTTCTTTTGAATATCATTCAAAGTTTAAAAGTTTAGGTCATAAACAACAAAATAGAAACTAAGGAGAATTTTTAAAAAGCAGGAAATAATTAGAAAGCTTATACCTTTGTGACAA